>JAOTRI020020038.1:0-18643 GCA_028564885.2 Zoanthus sanctaehelenae | reverse complement strand
TGCATTGCCTCTTTACCCTTTCGCGGAAACATTTGACGAAAAAGTGTCTCGACACCGAGACAGTCACGCGGATTCTTAGTGAGAATGTTATAATGAGTATTGAGCGACATGGTGCGACCGTATTTTCCACCGGGAAACGGATTCTGTGCAATATAGATAGCGTTCACGTCGCAATGATGCGTTCCCTTGGTGAATAACTTCACTACACTGTCGCTATCCTTGACATCGTTCATTAAATCATCCAACACGATCATACCGGGTCGTTGGTGCGGTGGAAATAAATCTTTAGTTTCACATGTTGGAATCCCTTCGACGAACTCGCTCACATCGTCCATTGTATCAAAGGTATCTTGCCACTCGCTGCCATAACAGTAGACAAGTTTACGCGGCGGTCGATCAATCATCTCGGGTGCAAAACGCATCAACTTCTTCACCAACGTCGTCTTGCCCGATTGTGTCGGTCCCGACACGATCATGTTAAAGGGTGTCTTTAACGTGTGGACGTTATACATTGTGGTGTTTTTTGCGGGCAGTCTGTTTCGCAGAATGGTGGCGATAATGATGTCGTGTAGGTTTGGGCAAACGTTCGTTCACGTAATGGACGATTCGTCGATCGTTGCTTCTTTTTGAAGTGGATGAAAAGCGTCTGATGATCGCCTGCATGGACAACCCCGCCACACAGCGCATATACACGTATCCCAATGCGTAGTAACCACAAACGGCCGACAGCAAATCTTGTGCATCCACGTCGCTCCGTCGCAACGTGATACGTTTGTCGAAACGACGTTGACGTGCTAAAAAACCGGAGAAGTGTCGCGAATAAAAACCAGGCGGCAGACCGTAACTATCGTAGAATTCGACGACGTGTTCTTCTTCTCTCGGAAAATAAAAACACACCCAATGTTTTCCACCTTGATCGCTAGGATCAGTATTGACCACGTAACCGACAGGTCGTTGAGTGACAGGAGCGAGTTTCTCAAAGACGTCTGCGGGATATACACCGCCCCAACACATAGTAGCTCTCAAGGTGCTGCTGCGTCTTGCTCGTGCGTCAATGTCGCTCGTGTCCAAAGGACGCGCCACGTCTCGCGATGCACTACTCATGAGTAAAATGACACCGCATACGTTTCTTACAATACATTTTATTCTCTTTTACATAAAAAATAGTTTATACAAGTTCAAGAAGAAAAAGTTTACAACAAACATCATGCAAAAAATTATGACTTTGTATTCAAAATCCGGTGTCAAAGGATGTCTATAATGTGTCTACAATATGAAAAAAAAAGAGTTCGATTAACACTATAGTAAAAGTTCAAAAATGTTTTTTTCGAGTTAACACTTATATATAAAAAAGTCTACATGGGGTAGGTGCCGTTGTGCTCGTGGTCGATCTCGAGGATACGATTGAAGGTGCCCATGAAGTATAGTTGTATGGCGGCGGTGAGGTTGTTTTCAAAGGTCAACTTCATGGAAAGATTACCCGTACGAGGTATCTCGCTCACGTGCATGTGTCCGGTCTTGCCGCGGGTCAAGTCGAACTGTAGGATGAAATAACCCGCACCAAATTCCGTTTCGGTGATGTATGGTCCGTTTCGGCTGACGAACCCCGCGCCGTCTTGCATTTTCATATTGAGATACGCTGTGCGTAGATGTTTGCCTTTGAGGTTTTTCGCATACTTGATGAGATCGTTACCGTTGAGGAGCAACTCGAGACTGTTCAAACCGTGGCGTTGGTAATTGAACGGATTGAGTTTGTAGGAACCTTGCACGTTGAGCACGGGCACCATCCACACGGTGAGTGTTCTGGGAATCTCGCCGTTGAACAGATCGTCAAACTGGAAATATGGTGTGGTTGTAGTCAAACTTCTCGAACGGAGTTTGGTGTGCGGCAACGGAATCGTCCAAGGGTGGCTCATCCATCGCTTCTGAAGTTCCTCCCACAGTTCGGGTGTCGGTACCTTGCGAGCGAGTCTCAGTGTTGGGGTGCTAAACACAAGCTTGGGACGGTCGGCGTCGGCGGTATCGAGTGCGGCGAAGATTTTCTTTGGATCGTTCAGGTAGATTTTGAATTCAATGGCGGTGTTCGGTGGCAGCACGCGGTCCGTCTTGGCCAAATCGCACACGGGAAAACCCATCAATAGGTGTTGGCGTTTCGTTTGCAGCAGACCACGCTTCGACAGCGCCCCGTTCTGCGCGGTCGTCGCCGAGTCCATGTGTGCATTATTGTCTTTGGCCCAACCTTGCACGCTCATGTACGTGTCTTGCGCCTCCTTGTTGTAGTTCAACAGCGTAGTCACGTACGCCTCTTGCATGTAGCTCTCCGTGTTCACACCAACGATCGCTTGACCCACCTTGATCTCCACCTGCTTGATGATCGAGTGGAACGCGTTGTTTTTGAAGAAGGCCTTGTCGGCGTCCAACGCTTCGCCGGCCGAGTCAGTGGCGTACACATCAAAAATAAAAAACGATTTACTAATGAGCGGCATGTTGTCGTCTGCCTTGGGCACCGTAATGATGACCGGATTCGTGCTGGTGTCCGTCGGTGTGTAATCAATGTACACCATGTCGAGCGTGTCGGTCTTGAGCGGAATGTCGCTCCAGACATCGTACTCGGTGCTCACCACGTTTACCGAGGGCGGTTTGGGTTGATTCACCGTCACCACTGTCTCTTGGTACGGCACCACGCGACCACTCTTCGCCACCGCTTTCAAAGCTTTGGTCACGCTACCTCCTCCATGACTAGATGATTTACGTTTCACCATAGTTTTTTTTTTTTTTTTTTCAAAGTAAGTCAAAGATATCACCTTTCTTCTTCTTTCCACCACCACCCTTTCTGCCACGACGTGCAGTCTTGAATGAGACCAGTCGCTTAGTAACTTTTCTTTTACCCGTATTCACGAGTCGCTTTAACTTCTTCTTGCCACGACGCATCGCTTTCTTTCCACTGCGTTTCACACTCGAGGCGAGTGAACGACCACGTGCCACGTCTTTCAGGACGTGTGCTCCGGTCTGAAGGAGATGTGGAGCGACGGCAGCCGTCGCTTGCTTACCCAAAGCGGTCGCCTTCTTAGCGACCGGCACGACCGCCTTGTTCAACGATTTCAAAAAGCCACCAAATCCGTGACCCATCTGTGGATAACTCACTGGTAAACCGTGGTACACGGAGATACCTCGCGGAGGAGCACGTCGCCGTCTTGGCGCACGTCGTCGCGCCATCGTTTTTTTAGACAAATGTTTTCCTTAAAGCGTGCGTTTGTCTTTTTTATCTTTTGCGACGAAACAACAACGTGATGATTGTCAATCCCATATCTATATCAATCTGTCGAGCCTGTTCATCCGTCAAGTAAATATTAATATTGCGAATAATATTTGTCCTGAGCGGGTAAAACTGAGGATTAGTATAGCGTTCATAGACACCACGTTGCACCGGGTGTACGTCAATCACGCGTATCGCATCCGTCTTGAAGTTTCCAACGGGATGTGTTTCCGCCAGATCCGTATTGACAAAAATGGCCGAAAAATGACGGTGTCTGAAGAGACCGTCGCTCGGGCGAAGACGCGGCGTTTTCGAGTTGAACTTTACATCGCTCGACACACGCGGATTCACGAGATTTCTCGGAAACGGAACCAATACTTTCAAGTTCAACCACAACGGTTTGCCGGCACGGATGCCGGGGTAGTAGAAAACGTAACTCAAAGACGCAGTGTCCGTATAGGTCAATAATCCCATGTCCACAGCCAACTCTTGATAGATGTACACGTCAAACGGAACGTCTAACGCATTCGTATTGATGGCCTTCAACGTGTCTCCAGCATAATTCATGATCTTTCTGCCGTTAAACTCGAGGTTGGCAATCGCCTGCATCACGGCTGACCATGTCTTCAGGCGCGCTGCATCGGGAATCACCATGCAGTAAAACATGTCATAGCCAATAATGATTTTTTTCATCGTTGCCGCATCAGGCTTCGTGTGACTGCGAATCCATACGTGATTCTTATGACGCGCATCAGGGTACTCGGTCGTAGCGGCCGGTGTGTCTCGGTAGAGCGGAATGATCGCTTCGTCCAACGCCACTTCCCATTCGCCAGCCTCCAACTCGATGGGATCAACCAGGTACGTTGTGTAGTTGCTGGGTGTGTTCCACTCAGAATTCACACCGTCCACATTACTCGGTAGGTGCACGTAGAAGAGATCCTCCGTCATTTTTTTTTTATTTTCTGCGACGAAACAGCAACGTGACGGTTGTAAGACCTAACTTCATTTCAATCTGTCTAGCCTGTTCGTCTGTTAAATAGATGACGATCTTACGAAAAATGTGCGTTCTGAGCGGATAGAATTGAAGATTTGCATACCGTTCGTACACTTCGCGTTGCAAAGGATTCACGTGAATGACGCGCAACGCATCCGCCTTGACGTTGCCCACCCAATGCGTGTCAACGAGATCCGTGTTGACAAAAATACTCGAATAGTCACGGTCTTGAAACGCTTTCGGTCGAGGTGCAGAAACGTGTTGCGTCCAATAGTCCACCACCTTCGAGAAGTTCACCGTGTGCGTGGTGTCCAGCAATACAACAAACTTGTCTTGATTCAAACCCATATTCTTCAATAACCCAGAGACTACGGTTACTCCTTCTTTAGCAGGTATGACCTGCGTCAAACCTAACTGAGCGACCAGAGTCTTGTGCATGATATACGTCCACTGTTCGGTGGATTCTCCTTTCTTTGTCATAGGATTCTTCGTACGGAATCCTCCTTTCTCGAGTGTCAACATACCATAAGTATTTGGCGCATCACGTCCTCGATCACGTTGCGTGTCGATGATCGCTTGCAAGATCTCTTGCACGGTGTAATTCCCTCTCAAGCGAAGCTCCAGCAACGCCGGCATAATATCAAACGGATAATCGTAGTTTTTTATCCCTTTTTCACCGAAAACCTGATCAAATAAACGTGCCCGCAGAGCCACCAGCACTACCTTGGTCACGTCGGGATCTTCTGACACGTTGTGTTCGTTCAAGTTCAACACGAGATTCTCGAACTGCAAATTCTTGATGGGTTGCACCAACGCTCGCGATACCTTAGGATAATGACTCACCGTATTGAAATTATACCACAGCGGATGTAGATGGTTCACGTTAAAACTGTATTGTATTATATGTTCCAACGAATGTGAATCGATCGTAAACCCCATCGCCTGCGCCAACGTCTTGAAGATGTACACGCCAAACGTGGAGCAAAACTTGTCGGCATTGATACTGAGCAGACGGTTCGTATTCGCATCAAATGTCATGATCTTGGTGCCGTTAAACTCTAAGTTCGCGATGGCAATCAACGCGTCTTTCGGCGTCGTGATCTTGGTATCGGTCGGTAAACGCATACAATAGTACACATCGTGATGGTTGATGATGTTTTCGCGGGTCGCCGCATCCGGCACACTTATCGTTCTGATCCATACGAGCGGCATGTGACGCGCATCGTTAGGGTGACGTTGAGCCGCGGTCGGCGTGTCGCGGTAGAGCGGAATCATCGCTTCGGTCAACGCCACTTCCCACTCGCTCGGTGTCAACTCGATATCTTTTGGCAGTTCGGTCGTGTAACGACTCGGCGTGTTCCATTCGCTACCCGTTCCTTCCACATTACTCGGTAGATGCATGTAGAAAAAATCCAAATTCTTGGCGTCGTTGGACGTAACAGTGTCGTCCATTTTTTTCTTCTCTTCTTTTTTAATCACACTGGCACACTCGATCCAACTGTGTCCGCATTCACCCACGAGTTATATTTATGAGGATAACCACGCCACTTTACATAATGTTCGCGTACACCATCACGCCGCGTTCGTGTCTTCAAGATCTTCTCGATACGAAATACCGTCTGTTTTCGCACCTTTTGTAACTCCTCCTCGTAAAACGATCCTTTGATCTTTGAACCGTCGTATTCTTTTAGTCTATAAACATACGGTCTAGACAGCACAACTTTATACACGGTAAATGTTTCCTCAGTCCATCCCTCATCATACCCCTTCTCGAAAAGATTCTTTTTTCGTGCAAGACGTACCGTGTCACCTACTTTAAACTTTGGACGTCGACGCCTTTTACCCAACTTCTTATCGTACAAAGTATGCCACACACGTTGAGCATTGCGCACGGTCACATCTACAGGACGTCTCTTGATACTGCGATGTTTACTATGGTTGTAACCGTATACTAAATCTTGCAAGACGTCCACATAACGATGACGTTGTCCCGCGTACTGAAAATACCGAGACATCTTAGTCTTGAGCGTGCGATTGAAACGTTCGGCGATTTGAGCTTTTGTCTCGTTGTACGTGACGAAATGCTGAACGTGCATTTTTTGCAGATAACTTTGCAGTTTCTTATTTAAAAACTCCGTACCGTTGTCTGTCTGAAGACGTTGCGGCACACGACCTTCTTCAAAGATGGAACGAAACGCCTCCACCAACGCATCACCCGTCTTGCTCATCAACGGACGTACCCACGCATACTTGGACAGCACGTCGATCACCGTCAAGAGGTATTTCACACCGTCGTTCTCTTTCTCGGCAAACTGCATGTCTACCAGATCGGCCTGCCACTGTTCGTCCAACCCGTTCACGAGCACGACACGCTTGTCAAAGTTACGACGCACCGGTTTGTGGAGGGTGTACGTCAACTGCGACTCTAACCAACGTTTCGACACCGCCTCCGGAATACCCAACAACTCCGCTTGTTCGACGAGCCGTGCGACGCCCCCAAAGGCAGCAGGTGACGCAGGGTTGTAGTAGAGTCTCTTTAATTCGGCGTCGTAAGGTTCGTTTTCGTCTTCGTCGTCTGCATCGCTGTCGTCCATCGCGGGCATCAAAATATTCCTCCTCCTCCTCATCGGTCTTTCCTCCGCTACTCTTCTTCTTCTCCTCTGCATTAGTAGCGTATGTATTTACTGTTACTTGACCACTACAACACGCACAATGAAACTTTAAGTGTTTACAAATATCAGTTATAGTAATAGACGGTAAAGCAGAAGCTTGAGAGTTTCCCATCTTCTATCTCAAAAACCATACGGCACTGTAATGAACGAATTCGGTAGACGCACACGTTTATCATATACCAGACGATGCTTCTTTTCACTGTGCGTCGTGTGTAAATGGCGTGTAGCCGCGTCGCACACGATACGTGTCTGCTTCGTCGTCGTCACCACGTCCTCTTTTTCATCAGAAGTCACCAGATCGCACAACGATTTAAAATTCAACACACGACTCGTCTCGTAGTTCAACGTGAACCCTTTGATCTTGCAACACTGCACACCGCGATTCGTCTCGTACGCGTAGTTCTTAGGCCCGGCCGACACGAACGTCGTGATACACTCGTCCTCGCGAAGTTCGCTAGTCAACTCACCCAAAAGGGTACCGAGCGGCAACTCTTCTTGTCGTCCGACGGCGGTGCGATAGACGACGCTGTCCGTGTCGAAGTACAGCACGCGTGCATCGTGCACGTTGTGATGACCGATCTCACCGTCCAAACGTCGCAGATAACCGTAGAGATGAACGCGTGCTTGAGCCGTCGTGAAGCCACCGATGAACACGTTGCCGCGGCGAAGCGGTTCCACCAACAACGGATCCGATTCCTCGTACGTCACATAGACAGTGATGTCGTTAAAGTACACAACATTTTTAACGGTGTACATGGGATTAAAAATGATCGCATTCAATTCTTTCACATCTTTACAATACTCACTCTTCTCGGTCTTGGGATTCTGAGCAAACTTACCCCATAACGAGTTCAGGGCGCGCTTGGCCACCTCACGTTTGCCCGGGTTACGCTCGATCTTGCTGGCGTCCAAAGCGATGCCCGTACGTGCTTCGTAGTCGGCTAAGAACGCACGTCGCGTCTCTTCATCACAACACTCTTCGGGCCAGCCGGAATTCTCCTGCTTCACCTTCATGAACGTCTTCACGTACTCCTCGAACAGACCACGCCGTTTCGACGACCAATGCCACACCTCGTGCACGCACACCACACGATAACCAACGTCCAACGCCAGATGAAGTTCGGGCGTGTACCACGCACCGCGAAGCGTTCTGTCGGCATCCTCGTGCAAACACACACCCGTCTGACTGCGCGTCTCGGCACACGTCCGACACAACACGAACATCAGTTTGCCTTGCACCTTGCACGGTAACACCGGATGGAATAGACCACGCGGCGGCAACACATCACACTTCACCAGGCCAAAGTACTCGCGTACGTCCTTAAACTCTCTCGTCACGATCTCCGGATGACCCAACGGATACCAACCGTACAGATTCACCGACGGATACAGAGAGGTCACGTCCACGTAGCGGATCTTCTCGTCGACACCGTCGCACGTCGCGTACAGCTGCACACCGTTCGTACGCCCGCCAAACATACCTTCGCGTTCGTGTAACGGCTCGACCAAACGCATCGTCTCCAACGTCGCCTTCACCTCCGCGTCCTGCTGCTTGAAGCGACGCCATTCGCACTCCCACATCTCGACAACGGTATAGCCGTGCTTCTCCAACTGCTTTGCACGAGCCAACGTACAACAGTACGCTACATTTAACGTCTTACCGTCCGTCTCTGGCTCCACTTCACTGTCGCCACCGTCGGGGTAACATCGTGGACAGCCGTGCCAGTAGCACCCGTAGAATTCATACACGGTCTTGTGCTCCTCGTCGACACCGTCCACCGAGTACTGCTTCACTTTGAACTCCCCTTCTGGATGATTATACGCATGCCGTATGCACAACGTCGGATCTTTCTTCATCAGGTAAGACAACCATTCGTACGCCACGAACGATTGACGAGCACGTTTGCGATAACCACCCTTTGGCAGGATACCGATCGTCTCCGGCACTAGATACCGCACACAAAACACACGCATACACGCGGCGGCGATCGTGATCGCACGAAACGGATCCAACGCGGTCAGATCAAAGAAATCTCTACGAAACCGATCACAGCATCGACGCAAAATGTCCACGTCCGAACGACAGTAGGCGATCAGCTCCTCCTTCAAGTTGAACACGACACGTTGTCGCACCTGCTCCTCGTACCACGTCAGGAACGCAGCACGCGCTTCGGGTTTCATGCTATCTGCACCGTACGCATCAGGTGTTGGTATAGGACCCACATACGTCTGGTTGGCAACCGTGTTGGCAAAGTGAGGAAAGTACCCCTTACGCAGTTCCTGTATCCCGAACGTCTTTGGCATCTTCGCCAACGGCATCACGAGAAAGTTAAAACTATCGATAAGACGTATGCGCCCGTGTCCAATCTCGGCAGACAAAATCTTCGTACCACGCATCAACGGATCCACCTTGACACCGTCGTTTAGAAAATACTCGATAATAAAGTTACCATCGTAGCGACCCATGTTGTGCGCCACCAGCGTCACTGGACGTTGCCACTCCTCCACCACGTTCATGACCCACGTACAGAATCGTTTCGTCACCTCTTCACCATAAAACACATACTCCACGCCTATCTCACCGTATTGCGCCACCACCAGATTCGGTACGTGCAAACCCGTCTCCTGCATGCACTCGTAGTCGTAGTAGATGTAAACATACTTTGTCATCTCGTCCTTGTACGGTTTCTCCACTTGCATGTGGCAACGATGGTCCGGCGAACACATACCGTAACATATCATACATCTTTTCGTATTGCAACGATGCTTCTCGTTCCTTCGCTTCGTGTACACCTTGTTGCACTCGGTACACTTGACGCATTTGTCACACGTAGAATTACCAGCTCTGTTAGGAAGACGATGTAAATCAAAACACTTCTGATCTTTGAACGTGCGATGACACACGTCACACTCCATCATCAAGTTGATTTCGCTCACACACTCGTCCCTCTTGCATGCCTCACATGCATAGGTATGCGTTTTACTGACAGGCTTGACACACTTGAAACAGTAGTAACCAAAGAAACTCTTCGGACGTTTGATCCAATCCAAATGACCATCTTCGTACAACAAAGTAATCTGATTCGGCGCATCCTTACACGCTTCACCACCTTCATACAGTGTAGTATACCGTTGTTTTATATCGTGGATCACCACCTTATAGCGAACACCGTCTTTATTCAGATACTGTTCTAAACGCATCACATCATCCAGACCAGTCGCACGAGTCGGATCAACACCCGAAGCACACGCCAGTTTGATAGCCTCCGTGTTCGAAAACGACGAATCTTGGTTTTGCGTAAGACGCCTCAACTTCTTCGAGTTCTCAAAAAACGCAACCGCCATCACCACCGCATGAAGCAAGCACATGGGATCTTTATTGGTAATCTTCACAATACTCTGTGTCTTCTTATAACGGTCTTGACTCGTCAAAAACTTACGATAATCATACCGTCGACCACTTGCCGACATGGGATTCTCTATATGTATCAGGTTAATTTTAAAGTGTTGATTTAACTCTAAACCTTGATTAGAATTTAATACACGACGCACCTCATCCATAATACGATCAGGTGTTACCTCGAAACGGCTCATAAATGGTAAACTTATAGGTTGCGTTAATCCTTCTACTTGTAATACAAATCTAAAACGATCATTCATAGCACCATCATTTAAAACGACATTAAGTATATCCTCTAAAGTATTGTAAAGATAATCTACAATATCTGCCATTCCTCTGATCGTCTCGGGTGTATCGGGCGGTAAACGTACCAACCAATCGGTTACCGTACTGTTAAATCTTTTATACTCTCGATACGTCTGCATCATGTACGTAGGCGTCCTCAACACATTCACCCATGAATCCTTAAAAAATATTTTTTATTTTTTTAAAAAATCATGCACAATCTTTTTTTTCCTAAAATGCGAGACACCTCCTCCCCTTTTCTCGCAACCTTGCCTCACCGCTTTATTTCAAAAAACCTTTTGGTAATGAATACTTAAAAGTTTGAGCTACATCTGCAATAGCTTTCACATTGTTAACATCATTCAAACTACTTGTTACGTTATACATCATGTCATATCTATCCTCTTGATTAACGTCACTACAAAGCGTCTTTAACATAGCCGATAGTTTACTTTCGGCAGCTTCGGCAAAAGTATTGATCCTCAACAATAACGAACGTTGTAATTCAATTAACAACAACTACAAAATGAAAAAAAAGAGTATGCATGTTCTTTTTCTTTTAATAAAATCTACCGCAAACATTTAAAGTATCTGTTTCACCAACTACATAACTAAAAGCACTAAGTGAATATTCATAACAATCTTTATAGGGTACACATTTCCAATCATGAATGTCATAGAAGCCTTCAAGATTACAAGTCTTTAACACATAATCATATAAGGAACCTTCGAATAGTTCGTTTAAGCATCCCAAAAGAAAAATTAAAGACCGTGAGACTTTTTGAATGCACGGCACTCTACAGCTGACACAACATCAAACGAATGATAATCTTTACCCGTTTTAGTACTCTTACGCTTGCCGTAATACTTAAAGTGATCTGGAAAATAACCAGACGCTTTTTCTTTTTCAATGCACTCGTTATACACACGCGCTGTCATGTATGTATTAATCATTTCTAGCGTTTTCACGTTGAGCAAAATCGCTTTGCCAATCTCTCCATAATCTTCTGTATCTACATTTTGGATGCGCAGTATTTTAAACATCACACCCTGCGGAAGATTTTCCATTTTTTCCATCTTACTGTCCGCCATCATCGTAAAGTCCTCGTCCGAAAACGCATCCTAACACACAAATGAAAAAATTAATATACCACCCACCTTAATCTTTTTTTTCATAAATACACTAATGCTCGTTCGTTAAGCACAAAAAGACCATACTTCTCTATTTGAAGTTTAAAAATATCAAATAACATCGCATCATCATTTTCCATTAAAGACGTAAGCACATAACCCATTCTATATGTATATCTAAGTCTTTTAACACTTACAGTTGGCTCGTCCGCTTCCTTCTTCACCGATCCACCAGCATTGCTTGCCTTTCCAGCATTACTTGCCTTTCCAGCATTGTTCTTTCTCTTCTTCCCTACTACCGCTGCTGTTGGGGTTGGCTCCGGTGTCACATCACTAGCTGTACTTCTTGTTGCACGACGATGTGGTTGTGCAGCAGGCATATTCTCATCACCAGCTGATTTATCTTGCATAGCATCAGTCAGTTCTTCATCTGAATCATAGACTACTTCTTGAGAAGCGTTATCAAGATCATTATCGTCAATAAGAGCTTGGGAAGCGTTTACAGTATTGTTTGCCATCTAACACACATAACCAAAAAAAAAAAATACTTTTTTAGAAAAAAAAGAAAAATCTTAAATGTAAAAGAAAAAATCTCAAAAGAAATATAAAATACCTTAATTCAAAGTCTCCGATGAATCTTCTTCCACAGCAAAGGGTTTTCTTCTCAATAGTTTGTTCTTCTATTGCAAGAAGCGAGTGATAGACCTCTCCGACAGCCCTCCTTTTATACATAATCTGTCTTCTACCCTGACATGCGCAGAACGTCAAAAATGAGACTTATACACACGCGCGCATACGCGCGCGCGCGAGGGGGGTACCCGGGTACCTAGGTACTTAGGTAGTATTAAAACATCTTGGGAAAAATCATAAGTCTTTTCTTCATTTCCTTATTCTATTTTTTATTTTTATTATTTTTTAATGCTGACACATCTATAAAAGACGCGGCAAAACGAACAGCTGGTCACAACACTCAAGCAGCCCTAGAGTTCACATCAAGATAGAAGAAGAAAAAAGAAGACGCTCGTTCATGTAAGTACTCTCTAATTTTTTTCTTTTATTTTTTATCACATCTTAAGGATATTTCTTAAATTATTTTTTACAGAAATGGCCTTTTCAGATTCTATTAACAACATTATTTGGAAACCTTTCGTATGTGCTTTGATATTTCTACTCTTGGTAACTTTATTTATCTTATTTTTTCCAAATCGTTCCTGGATTCAACTTATCGCTTGAAGAATCTAAACATGGCCGTATCAACCTTACGTGCACAACGACCACCATCGCCACCGCCGCCACCACCGCCGGGATTTAGAGCGATTGCCCCAAAACCAGATCCAGCGATATGCATCATCTGTTTAGAAGAGAAGAATCTCATAAATATCCTTCATTGTGATAAATGCAAGACGTACCCAAACAAAATTCACAAAAGTTGTTACGCACGTTGGGTGCATGCGAAGGTGAAAACGTATCACCTTGATCATCCTGGCCACACGTATGACTTAACAAAAGTCCACTGTCCTCAGTGTAGAGACGACATGGAGATTGACAAAAAAACATTTGATGAGATGGCTACATTGGTTCGCCTCGAGAATGAAAGCCTGGTAAGAAAAAGATACTTTAAAAAAAAGATACTTTTATTTAGCGTTTATGCTATCGATCATAAAACTTTGAACAAATTCAGGTTTCTTTCAACCATAAGCAGTAGTACTAAGTTTGTCTTTAAAGAAAGACTTTGTATAATGACAGTATTCTTCTACACACCAAGTAAAGAATGGGACGATCACGACATGTATACCGTACAAGAAGACAACGAACACGTTATCGATCACGATTCAAAATTCACTTATTGTACCAAGTATAACTTTGACGCTCTTCAAAAGACATGTGGTATTAAGAAGACGGATCGTGATAAGTTTAAGTATAGCGTTCAAATCGTTGTTCGTACTCACCAAAAAGAACATTTATTGTTTAGTACTTGTTGTGAAAAAATATATTTTAATATTTTTAGAGTAGATCGCAAATACTTTAAAGCTGATATTAAGATTTTTTATTGACAGCGTTGTAATAAATGTGGAAAATATCTTAACCGCTACGACCTTACGAGATATTTTACTGGCAACTTGATGATCTTGAATGGAACCACGATTACAAAAAAAAATTATCCATTTATTTTTCAACTATTTTCTACATTTGGTTATCCTTATGATTTTATTATATTTCGTAAACTTTTACTTTATAGCAACGGTGTGAAGGATGTCGCAACTTCTTACAAATAAATGATACTTTCTCAGTTAGTTATATAGATTTATCACGTAAATCTTTTGAATTATGCCATTCATGTTATTTTATGTACTTTTATAGTTAGTACAATGTGCAGGATGCCACAACTATTTGCTGATAAATAAAGCTCACTTAATCAGCGACAAGTATATAGATCTAACACGTAGACCTTATTGCTACTTATGTTTAACTTACACACCATTTCCATCAAATTATCAAAAATCTTTTTATCTTTAAACACTTTTTTCAGAAATGTTTTAGATGTAAAGACGATCTATCTTTAAAGAAGAAAAGCCTTATACCCAACTTATGTTATTTATGTTATTTTATGTTTTACTCTCATAGATACAAGACAGATATGTGAAAAATTCTGATTTACTTTTTATGTACTCCAAACATATATGCCCTTTTTGCGAGTTATCTGTTCTGTATTGTCATTTGCATCCTTGTAACACTATTTCAAAAACTATGTGGTATGCGTCTGTCCTTCTAGAACTAGGCAAAAATTAGCTCACATTTAACTTTCTTATAGGTAAAAGGATGTAAACACAGTTTCACAGAATATAATTTTTCATATTACAACGGGATTAGTTTAAAATATAAACTATGTCATGACTGTAAACTACCTATTTTATATTGCTGTGTATGTAAGAAACTCGCTCCTAACGTTGTATGTAAACACCATTATAATAACTGGATTGCCATTGACGCTAATCTGTGTGATACTTGTTTTTACGATTTAGATAAAGAAATCAAACTTGCAATCTACGATAGTGAGCATTTTTCTAATAACATTCCTATTATATATGATTGTTTAAAGTGTTTTGCACGTTTTGTCACTCTTGGTAATAAAACTAAATATAAAAAAAATCACAAGATATTACCACGTTACTATTACCTTGCAAATGAGCCTTTCTTTACTAATTTCATATTGAAAAAACAATATACTAACTTTTTTTCTAAAACTTAGTGTGTCATTTATTTATTTTATAGAACGATGATGTAGAGACGTTTACAAGATATTTCGCTATAACAAGTAACATTTTGGACGGAACCACAATCACAACAAAAAATTATCCGCTTATTTTTCAATTATTTTGTACATTTCACCGTCATTAAACAAGTATCTTTTTTTCATAGGATTGCATCACCCTAAAAGAATATGCAAGACATTTCGTTATGACCTTAAAGATCTTAAGCCAAATTACGATTACAGAGGATAATTTTCCATTTATTTTTAAATTATTTTACTTTCTTATAGAACTAATGACACGCATGCACTAAAAATGTGTTTATTTTTTCTCGTAGACATTTGACCTAGATACATTTGTGTATCTTTTCAAGCCGCGTGAAGAATATTATGTTATAAATCTAAAACCGCATAGCGTGGAAGTTCATTTCTTACACGGTGATCGTGTTACGTTTATTTTTGATCATGTTGGAAAGACATGCTTTTTAGAAAAATCAACAGTCGATCTATCAGATCATTTTTGTCCTTTAAGAGCAATCATATCTTCTGGCATACCATACATCTACACCGGCTTCTACGAGACCGGTGTACAAATATGCAATACAAGCATTGATGCATGGACACGCGATCTATTCATGAGACATCCGTCTAGAAGTATAATTATGTTTGCTCGATATCGCACCACAGCCTTAAAACTTTTTTATGAAAAACGTAATAAACTATTAAACATCAATGGCGGTTCTGAACTTCCCTATAATCACAGCTTGAAAAAAAAACGAGTAGAAAAAAAGCAAATAGATCAACGCTGCATTAAGTGCGCCAATCCTTTCTACAACGCATCAATACACGAACAAGAAACTAAAAGATTACACGATGAACAAGGTGACAGAATTCATAACGCATCGATATATAGACAACACACTAGAAAAATACATAGCGTACGGTACAAGAGAATACGTAGAAAAAGTAAATATTATTTTTAATCCTTTTAGGAAATACCGCCCGATGTAAAAGCATTAGAAGCATACCATAGACCTTATTACATTTATATATTTAAAAATCTTGAACCACATTCATGCATGATAAAATTCCTACACGGCGAATGGATGACGTTTACACTTAACAACACAACAAAAAAAGCTGAATTTAACCGTACAATTATTGATATCGACGAAACAATGGACCCTGTTAGAATCATATTAGCTACATATGCCTTAACACTTTTGAACAACATATATGCTAACGGTGTCTTTATTAGAGACGCACGTATTAGTAAAGAAACACGTAGATTATTCGGCTTAAATCCTTCATTTTCTATTTTAGAAATTAAAGAATTTGCTACCATAGATGATGAACTATTTTACATCGAACGTTCCGGTTATCTTAAAAAATAATCCTTTTTCTTCATAGGAAGACGACTATGCATTTTATCTTATTTCTGATCATTTATTTTAATCTTAGATCATGAGTTCAGAGGAGTTTCTCAAGAGATTTAATCCTTGTGAAGAATATTATTACATGCACTTTTACATCTGTAAAATTAAAATACATTTTTCTACCGGCGACTATATGGAATTCACACCGGTTCCACAACGCAATACAGTTAAGTTCACAAAGACAACTTTAAATCTGCTCAGTCTTCATTGCCCAATGCGATGTTATATAAGAAATATGTTTTCAAAAAAAATCTATCCAAAACAATTATTGCGTACAGTATACATATATGAAGAACTTTATCATTGGCAACTTCTCAATGAGGCAACACAGTCTTTACATTTGATCACCATTAAGAAATATCTTAGAAAAAATTATACTGTGTTATCTCATTATCTCGATAAAGACACCGTGCTCACTAATCACGCCACGTTTCATAACATAACTAAAACGGATAGCGAAGCTATGCTTAATGATTGTTTCAAAGAAATAATATTAGTACATAAGTTTCATCACGCTAATAGATTAGAAATCGTAGAAGACAATCCTAGAAAAATAACACTACGTATTTTATAATTGTAGAATCGAAGTATAAGACACGTATTTAAAAGTGGAGAGACGTTTGAAATGTTTCACACAAACATAAGAATTGAAGATAAAGCAACTGCTCTTTGTTTCGAGTGCCAAGATGTGCTACTCTCCAATATTTGCGAAGAACATTATACAGTTTACCAATTAAACCAAGCTGCTATATTATGTAAGGATTGTTCCGATTTCTTAAGTAGCAATAAAGTTTACAGAAATATTTATTTTGCAAATAGACTAAGCCATAATACTAATATGATTGACAATGTGTATTTTAATTGTGAAAAGTGTAAAAATTATTTTTTTATTCAATATAACCCACCTTTATTAGACTTTTTAAAAAGAAGAGCTTTGTTAAACAATTATCAGTTTACAATGCTTTGCCCAGGTTCATACCGTCCAAAAAAACAAATCTATTATAAACACATGATATAAAAAACGCAAAAAACAAACTTTATTTTTTCTTTATACTAGGATCTGCTAGGTTCACTCAGAGTAAAGTTAATAGAAATGAAAATCTGGCGCCCCTGTTGCATAAACGACCGCGGACACTCGAAACCAGAGTGCATACTAATCGATGAAGTCATCCATGCTGCACAAAGATCCGTAGACATAGAAAGAGAATTTTGGAAATACTTCAGTCGTGCAGACGAACTTCAAAAAGATTTTATCGAATTAATCGATGATGAAGATTATTATGAAATAAAATTCAAAGATATTCACGAATTTAGAGAATTTCAGTGGCTATCTTTTTCAGAAAAAGAAAAAGTTTCTAAACGTCATGAAACAGATGAGGAAATGATTGATATCATGAAACGAATTAAAGAACTTCAACTAGAAAAAAAAGAAAAAAAAAAAAAAGCCGCCAAATCAGTCT
The DNA here is from genome assembly GCA_028564885.2 of Zoanthus sanctaehelenae. NCBI lineage: Eukaryota > Metazoa > Cnidaria > Anthozoa > Zoantharia > Zoanthidae > Zoanthus > Zoanthus sanctaehelenae. Next base: position 759 of record JAOTRI020020038.1, on the reverse strand, counting down.
AGACAAACCAAAACGATGTTTGTTCTTTGCGTTTTTTTGACATTAAGATTTTTTCTATTAACAGAACTCTTTAACAAATATAACAGAATGGAAATGCATTGTAGATTTATCAGTATTGTTTTTAAAAAAGAGGACGTTGTTTCTTTCAAACAACACATGTTCCGAATGTAATCGTATATCTTTATATAATCACAATAAAAAACATTTTAAAAAACATTGTGTCTCGTGTGTAGTCATTTTTTTACTCCACAGCTCACACAAGGAAAATGGAATTTGGATTACTTCTAACGAAGTCACGTTTTGCAAACATATTTATTATATTTGTAAATCGTGATTTCCCTAGAACTATTCCTACAAACACAAGAAGAGACACAAATTAAAAATATATTATGTCTTACTCATTCCCCTACCCAAGCTCCGCCCCCTTTCCCCAACAAAACCGGAAACAAAATCAACATCAAAACGATACCCAATCAGAACCGCAGAATCGACGGTTGCCTAGGCGATCGCCCAACCTGACGACGGTTGCCTTGGTGATGACTGACAGGTCAAATCGATCATATCCACGCTATCATTCTCCCTATCACTACTGTCTTGGCATTCGAAACAAAAAGCACTTGAGACATTATTATTAACGTTTACATTAGCCAGGTACATTTCATAGCGGTTTCCAACTTTAAACATGTGTCTCACACTGTGGGTCTATGGTTAAAAAATATTTTATTATAAAATGCGTAGTGTTACCTTTCTAGCATTGTC
>JAOTRI020019944.1:0-18647 GCA_028564885.2 Zoanthus sanctaehelenae | reverse complement strand
ACCAACTTTCACCTCAAACTCTTCTGACAACTCTTGCCCAACTCTAACTCTGGTTTTCGAACCTTCATACAGACTCACCACTGCTTTCACCATTACCTCTCTTTCTCAGTGCCCACTCTACTACCTTTCTTGGAACCCTGTCAAATGCCTTTTCTAAGTTAACAAAGCACATATGAAGATACACAGTATGTGTATACACAGTATGTGATACACAGTATGTGTATTGATGTTTAAATTGTTGTTTCTAGCTTGTAAACTCACACATTTGTCTGTGGGTATTTTATTGAATTGTGAATTTTAACAGAGATCTATCTTAGACTCTCAATCTATCAATCTATATGGTCTACAGCTTCATGTGGTTTTGACTCCTAGTCCATTTATCTTAAGGTCAAATTTTTAATCAGTGGCTGCATTCTTTACACACAAATTTCCTGTGGCATGGAGAGACCGATAAAACTTCCATATTCAATAATTGGGGCCTACTAACTTAAGCATGCAGCTCATCCCGTATATAATTAATAGGGTTTGGTTAAAGGTTAGCTTGTACGAATAAACAATTGTATGCCCCAATATGGAAATTTCACCTTTACTTTTGGTTCTGTCCTCGTGTACCGACTGACGTCAGTGTCAGACGGTTTCAACCAGTCAAAAGTAATGTAATGCTTGCCCTAACCCTACTTTAGCCAATCAGAAGACTTGTTTAATTTCGTTAACCGGTACACAAAATCATTGCCATTTCAAGATTTACAGTAAATGGTAAAACAGTTCAACCACAATGTAAACATAATTATTCTCCAAATCGTTGTACAGATCGTGGTTAATCTGTCAGTTATTGCCGTACATCAAGTTCTGACAGAGTTTAGTTCCAAATTATGCAGTTATGCAATTATACTTACTGACAAACAAGCATCGGTGTTTTTTTTGTTCTCCCGGTCTCACAAACGTAACGTTTCTAAAATATATCATCAGCTACTTGCTACTAATTTAGATTTTGAAAAACAACTAGATATGGCTGGAAAAATTGACAGTTTTTTTAAAAATAGCATTCATCAACTCCATGCGCACGAAGTCTTTGTGCAATCAGAACTTACTCACCTTCCTCCAATTTCAACTTTACACTCTGAATGACTCCATCGTTTTGACTTAACATGTGGATTCCTGCTCTTTCGTAGAAATAGTTTGGAATATAAACAAAAACCCTTTGAATTTCGACGACTACAAACCCAACCAAGAGCCGCCATCTTGCCCGCCACAACTCAAGTGGATAAGTGTGACAAGTCTTCCTCAGCCCTCCAAAGACAGTAGGTTTTTGTCAGGGTAATATGACGAGGGTGCGATGGCCGATTACCAGCTATAGTGATGGCATAAGATTGCAAGTTGCAAACAATATGACGTCATACCAGAACCCAGACTCCGGACAAATTTTTACTTCAAGATTGTGTTTTTAAGACGCAAAAAACCGTGGTTAGATTTTTTTTTGAGGACTTAGAATATCAAATTCGTCTTTCTCAAGTATGAAATGTGAGAAAACGCCGAAAAAAAAAATCCGTGTCATATGCACTTTAAGCTTTTGCTGCCGATTGTTTTAAAAAAAACAATTTTTTTACTATTACACATCTTATGACGTCATCTAATTGAATACTCAAACATGAATATTCCAAGAAATATAGAAGTCATTGAAAAAGTTTCAAAACCATTCTTTTAGTTCTGAAAAAATATTTTCAACTAACAAGTAAAAATACGTTTGTTATTTTCTCTTCATTTGCACTTTAAGAATATTTTTAGCTTTGGGAATAATGGTGATAGAGAATTTTCCATTTTAAAAGACTGTGGTATCTAACAGCTTGAAAGATAATAGATCTGTTTAGACTTTACCGTTTGTTTTTGTATTCTCAATCGCACAGCTGTACTTCTTCCATTAACAACGGTGTGTTTACCTCGACCGCCACTATGAAATTTAAGTGGCGCAATGCACTCTAGGTCAGATTGGTTGTCCCAATAGCTTGTGAGTGGTTCTTATATAATCGTTTCAACAAATTCACAATCGTATCAGTCTTCCGGATGGAACTTGATTCTGGCCAAACGACCGTGATCGTCTCTGTCGTTTCAGTAGTTCCCCCCAAAATTGAATCGTTCACACGGTCCTCCTGGTCGCCTTAGAAGTTTTTCGAACCGACTCGGATGATTATATGAGAATCAGGCCTAATACTGCTGGAGTGTGTTTTGCCTTCGACTTAATACCAAATGTGAGGCATATGTGAAACAATAAACGAAATTAAATCAAAAACGGACACACACAAAACATTAAATCAGCATAAGAATTAGAATGAATATATATACAATTTATTATACAGACATTAGTGTTTTACTGAAAAATATGCCACTCGCAAAAATTCATAAAAACTACATCCGGGTCCCGAGTGATTATTTTCCTTAACTCACACGTGAGTTTATCGATGAAGTAATGTTCGTAATTTTCCTCCGAAAGATACTAAAATATTGTTTTGCCACTCGAAAAAAAAATTCATATCTTCGCGCCACCGTGTAATATCCTATATTTTTTATAAGAACAATTTAAATGTTTATAAACATGCAGTACACAACATGAAATAGCAACAAAATAAACTATCGCTAACTTGCCAGGTCAGGCGATTTACTGTGTCATCGTAGAACAAAGGACTCGATTTGGCGAATCGACATTCGTTACTGAATTATCTTGCGCAACAGGAGGCCCATCCATCCAAAATAATATAAACTACAATGTAAATACACTACCCAGGCCAGTTTTGGGAAGACGTAATTGGTTGTCTCGAACAGTGCATAGGTACAAAGGAAATAAATGAAGTTGAAATTTTATTCGATATTCTAAATTGTAAAGTCTTTGCCTGCTAAATCATGTCATGATAGGAAAACAAGCTCATAAACAACAAGAGGCTCGTTAAGCCTTTACTCGTGGTACGAGTGGAGACTGAAGTGCGGTTGCATTCAGTTATTTTAACCGGCAAATAAGTTTAAAAACCCCTCAAACTACTTCCTTCCTTCGAACTCCAGTTGCGCGATGAAAAAGAAAAAAAGAAGTGGGGCGTTCCGACTTATGATATCACCGCCAGAGGCATTGACCGCGTGCGACCGGGGACAAATCCCAAATATGGCAACCACTGGACCGAATCCCTAATCGCGACACGAAAAAAAAAGAAAAAGAAATGGAATCCAAACCTTGACTCGTAACAAAACGCAAGCGATACAACAAAGATTGAAGATGCTTGCTCGCAAGTGTTAATTATACCCAAGAAGCTCATTTTACCTATTAAGCTAATTTCACAGTGACCTTTCTATATATTAATTTACAAGGATTTTTATTACTAAACAAGAATAGAATATCATTTTGATTAGCAAGTCTTTTGATACATATAAATTAAATATTGAAACAAAATTACAAATAGTTCACAAAATTTCAAGGTCATTCTGACCTCATTAATATCAAGTAGCGATTGGTTCTCTTAAATTGAATAAACAAATTTCAGATTTAATAGACTACTCTTACAAAAAAATAAATTGTTACTCACTCAACCATTAACCTTAAAAAACAATTCTTTCAAAATCTTAAGTTCTAAAAGCTCATGAACCCAAAACATGAACATTGTTCAAAAGGCAGCAGTACATTTTTTGAGTATTTTTATGCTGAATGTAATCTTTTTACCATCAATCACGTGATGCAAAGTTATCTTTAAGAAATTCAGTTGATCGCATGACAAACGGATTAGCTTAGCCCTATGTGGAAATTATTATAATTAAATGTAAATGTAAAAACGGCAATTCAAAGAAGCTAAGTTAAATGTATGACTTAACCCTTAATATAACAATTTTGGATAGTCTTCGAAAGAAAGGAAATTATCAGTACTACTTTATTAAGAAACAGACTTACATGTCCAAAAAGCTCGAACACAAAATTTAATCCAATAAAGTTAGAGCATTTTTATGTGGAATATACTTAAACCAATATAGACTCATAACTTGTCAAGCTGCAAGTTCCAAGCGATAAATAGAACAACTCACACCTCATGGTAATGTTCCTTGAATGCCATTTCCATATCTAAACCAACAAACTCTGTCAAATGCCTGTGTGTGTTACTGTCTTCAGCACGGAACACTGCAGACCAAACAAATCACTGCTTTAGAAATTACTCCTGGACTGGGTTGTTCAATTACTGGTTAACTTTAACTCTGGGTTAAGCGATAGTTCAACAACCGGTTTCTTTTTTAATAAAGGATAAACGATTCTTTTAGAATACTTTTCGGATATTCAAGGATGAAATATGCTATTCTCAAAATTGCAGCTCAAACTTTCCCAGCAAGGCTTGAAACAAAAACATAGGTTAAATATTTTATCTTGGGTTAGCGTTAATTAGCTTTTAAACAATCGGGTTGATATTGTTTTCTTTTGACAATTTATATTTCAATAGTTATGGGAATGAAAGCGATTTAGCTTAGTTGAAATCACATAAGTCGTATTCGTTATATAAAGTGAGAGTTTGCTTTAAAAGCAAAATGAAATAGACAAATTTCCACCATCAACGCTCAATTAGATTTCATAAATGGAATACTACGTGGTGTTTCTACAGAAACAGTTATAAAGGAAGGATACATTTTACACTGTATAATAAATACAAAATAATTTTTAGACTGACGTTTTGAATTGGAGTCCTTCACTCCGTCAAAGGACTCCAGTCCGAAACGTCAGTCTAAAGATTATTTTTCATTATAGAGTGTAAAATTTATCATTTTTTGTAACTGCTTAATCAAACAGATAATTAATAACATCCACTTTGAAATGACTCAAAAATTTGGCACCAATTTTTAAAACTAGATAAGTCTAAACTTGGTTGTTACTATAACTTTGAGGCGATGAGAAATACATCACAAATTGAAATGTTCCTTATAACTTTTATAAAGACCCATCAACACTAGCAAACCATTGTTTGCAAACACCACCAAACACGATGTTTGCTGTTGTTTGCAAACAAAAGTTTGCTAGTGTAGACAAGTTAGCAAACACAAGCAAACACCACCAAACAGTGTTTGGTGATGTTTGGACATGTTCATTTTTATTTGCTCTGTTTGGTGGTGTTTAAAAATACTGACCAGTCAGAATCATGTGATAAGTGCATCGCGTGACCTTCAAACTGGCAGTTTCCAGTAGTAGCAGTATGGATCAGAAAGTGAAAGTATGGAAGTTTGTCAATACAGAACTGTTGATGGAGCTCATAAAGTAACTTGGGATCACTTTGAGCCCCTTCACTTCCTGAAAGGGTGATTTATCTGCGGTTCTAAGTTCTTGAAAAAGGCTATGATAAACCCATATTTGTCCCTTTGCAACAACCATGGCTTTGCCCAGAGACGCTTTATCTTTTTTGTACGAAGCCTCCTTCTTCTGTCCATCAAAAAACTAAAAATTATACCTGATGCAGCTGCACAGAGTTTTTTTTACAGTGGGCCACTGTTTCTAAAAGTTAATTAGTTTTTCCCGACTAAATTTACAGCAAACACCACCAAACATTGTTGCCATTCCTTGTTGTAGTGTAGACTGTTCGGGCAAACATAACCAAACAACAACAATTGTTTGCTTTTGTTTGCAAACAAATGTTTGGTAGTGTAGACGGGCCTTTAACGGTGCAGTTCTGAGGTTTTGTTTTGCGACCGGTGGGATAGCGTAATCCCGTTCCGTCCACACGTGTCCCGTGCAGCAGGATATGTTACCGCGGGTATTATCCCGTAGCTGAAAATTGTCCCTTACTGTCCCACAAGCAAAAATCAAGGTGACATAAATATGTATGTTGTCCATGCCGACTTTCTAATTAACGACAGCTAGATTTTGCAAAGTATGTTAACAAGGAGGAACCATGCACGTTACAATATCACTGAATGACACTTTTTCTTTTTCTATACCCTTAACAAAAACAATAACAATTGCTGTTGAATGTGCAAAAAAACAGAAAAGCAATCACCTGCTCCAATGGTGTATACTTTGTCAAAATCAGCACAGACACACATCTGCTTATACAACTGAGGAGACTGAGCCAGGAATGCTTTGGCTGTTGAATACAAATTTCAAACGGTGAGTTGGTACATCATCTCCACAGTATATAATTGATGAAGAATATGGGCGCGAACCCATTTATCTTCTGTGTTCTTAAAATCCACAAATTTTTGCATGAAAATTTAAATTGTTCCTACGAATGACATAATTTAAATATTTTTTGCAGCACATCCAAAAATTGATAGTTTTTTTCTTGATGATGAGAGTCTTGTCCAAAATGACCCTGGTCAAAATTCTAAGGGTTACATTTTTGATATCTTATTAGTAACAGTCCTATCCACAAAGGGACCTTTACAAGCTAAGTGGCCCACGGAGCTGAAGTTTATCTCTAAGTTCTGTAGTGTTAAGCGAATGAGAATCTTTGACACACTCTGGAGTTGACACTAATCCATCGCAAGTTAGCTCTCATCAAATGCTGGAACTCGTTAACCTTCCCCGGCAAAGGCGGATACATCGGGAGGGGTGAATTTGGTGAACTTTCACCCCCCCTTTTCTTCAATTTTCTAGTACATTCTTTGTACTTGCTCCCCGTCTTCTCCTTGAGTCACTGGTAATTCTTTGTTTTATTCACCCCCCTTCTAGAATTTCTGGATCCGCCACTGCCCGGAATGATGGAAAGCTGAGTTACAGTAGCTTAGGTGGACGGACGCCTTTCAGTTAACAACATGAAAGATCTTGTTTCTTATAGCAACTTGAGTGTACATCATCAGGCGTACAAAAGTTGCAGAAAAAAAATCATACACTTGAATTATATATATCGCCTCCTCAGACTACTAATAACAATGAAAACAATCTTTTCAGTTTTGGGTTATCGAAATTGTACATTTAAAGACCATATTTCAAAAGAGCTTGTTTCCATCATAAACTGCTCTAAATAAAAATGACAATGTCTATGGCATCGCCTAAAAACCTGAATTTTAATCAATTTAATTATAAAAATCTGAAAATTAAAAATGTAAAGTAAATTGCTGCAAATTACACAAGTTAGGTGAGAAAATTATACACTTTTTTAAATTTAAAAATTGAGACTAATCCAGTTTTAGATTAAAGCTCTAACATTTTTTTAATTAATGCTAAAACTCCTAAAATAAGAAAGCCGCATTTTTTGTGCCAATTTCTCTTTGAGGACAGAATATTCACACGTTACACTGTCTTTGTTAAATCTTTATATTTTCAGACAAAGTTTGGCCATTTTCTTAAAGAACACTTTTCAAATAAACAAATACAAGTGTTCCGATGGTGTCTTTTTTCTCTTATCTGGGGTTTTCACGATCTATTTTAAAATATCATTTAACTCACATTTGAAGTAGTTCACTGTAAAAACGTTAGCACCCCCTTCACTTGATCCTGTTGACAAAATAGCAAAACGTTTTACTGACCCGACAAATAAGAATAAATTAAATATGAAAGGCTCTGAAAACTATACCAGTGATATTCTTGGGGGGGGGGAAAGAAATGTTATAAACTGTTATCAAAAAACTACCCTGGTGAATAAACGTCATACTCAGACTCAGTGATGCAAGAAAAGGATAATTTAAAGCTCTCCTGATGAATAAAATGGCTATATCATTATCAGCATCATTATAAGATTCATCACTGTTAATGTAAACAATAAATAACTTCTGTAACGAACCAGTAATACTCAGAAAAAATCTGAGTCCATGACGGGAATCGAACCCACGACCTTCCGAACACCGGGCGGACGCTCTATCTACTGAGCTACAAGGACTCTTAGGAGAGCGAGGTCATTTGTTACGTTCTTAAATAGACTCGTGAACAGAATCCCCTGTCTCAAACAAGCCCCTCGTCATGTTATATACGGTTCGATTCCCGTCATGGACTTAGATTTTTTTCTAAAATTCAAGGACTTCTTTTGGAAAGGTTTTGATGCCATTTTCCATTACCTACTCACCCTAGGCTATGCCTGGTCATAAGCCTTAACCCTCACACTTCTAATCAGTTATCAACACTCAACTTCTCCATACATAACAAATACAAAGTAGGGCATTTGTTAATAAGAAAATGAAAATTGATCAAATAAAGTAAATTACAGAAGATTAAAAATGAAATTCTCTCAAACTTGTTCAATGAAAAGTATGGGTTCAAGTTGGGAGAAAATAATTATTATTGAACTGGGATTAAAAGGGTTGAACAGGATGACCAATATTGTTGATTTGTTTCATTCCTTTTTAAAATTAGTTTTTACCTTCCATTGATCCCTACGCTGATAGGCAAAGTGAAGCATTACTTATAGAAAACAAAAATAAGAAAAACTGTAGACAACATAATATCTATAAAGAATAATCCAAACAATAAATGTTAATAAACCAAAACTAGTAAAATGCAAAAAACGTAAAAATTATGATCTTCACAATAATTTTAACAATGATCTTTATCACTGAATATATTCTGTCATCATGTCTCCATACCTGAAATAATTTTTGGAGTATGAACTTCATGGAAACCATTACTGTCACAAAACTCACGAAATAACTTACAAACACCAGCTTCAATTTTAAATATAGCTTGGTTGGCAATAGTCTGCAAAATAAACAATACAAGTAATATTGACTTCTTTCAACTACATAAACATGTTCAGTTTGTCACAACTTGTAACTACAGTGAGTCTTATTTTAAATTGCTAAATCAGTCAAAACAACACTTTCTAATACTTTTCAGTTGTTTTTCATGATTATAAATGTTATTCTGTCAGGGCACTGCAAATCGTTTTTAAGTTATTAAACCAACTTTAAAATGTTAAAGAATAAATCTAATTCCTACAAGGAGCTTTTCAGTTTCATGATAAAACCTTTTTCCTTAAATGAGAATCCAAACGGTAGGAGGCAAACAAGTTGGCTAAGTCTGCAGGTTAATTTTTCCCTGGAATCACCAATGCCAAATCTATCCAGTAGTTCGAGTTGGGAATTTGAACTTGCAACTTTCCTAATCAAATCTCATATTGTACTCACAGATTGTTGAAAAGAAAATTACAGGACTTTTCTAGGAGTTTCCAAGACAAAACCCCAACTATACCTTGAAAAAACTATAAAGATTGACAATGCCACCAAAACAGTTGTGCATTTATTCAGCTTTCCAGCTAAAGTAAAATGCAAGAAAAATGTCCAGAAAAAAATCCTGGAATTGAGTCTACAAAAAATACAATCACAAGTCTGATTTCTTTGCAGGTTTTAGTTTGATTATGTAAGACCGTTCAACATTTTTCCAGTTTCTATTTATCTGGGAGCTTTCCAGGGGCCTGGAAGAAAATTTCAAAATTCCAGGAGTTTTCCAGGAATTCCAGGAGCAGTGAGCACCATGATCTAAGTACTCATACAAGCTGCCCCCTCTTCTGACTGATCAAATAAGATTAAAATATAAAAGGCTTATAAAGCAGTAGTAATAATAATAATAATAATAATAATGCAGTATTTATATAGCGGTTATACTATAAAGCTCTAAGCAGTAACATTCTTGGGAATGCAGGAAGAAAAGGATTAATTGTAAATGCCATTCTCTGGCTCAGTGAGCCAAGAAATTAAAAGAATTACCTAAAGCCTTCCCTTGTGACTGATGTAGTTAAACTGTTAACAAGCTTAAATGCAAATGCTATAGTGTGTGCCACTCATATGAAGATGTTTCTTTCATGGAAAAGATTATTTAATTGATTTGAGCCTCACCCTCAAGTCAATGATCCTGTTGTCAAGTCGAGTGTCTTGATTTACATGTGCAAGTTCCTTCATTAATGAAAAAAGCACATTGATCAAATTAGGTGGGAGTGGTTGACATGTTGTTGAGATTTGTCTTCTACCCACAAGGTCTCCATTTTGATACTTTACTTTATTTCATTTGTGAATTTAAAATACATAAAAACATTCAAGAAGTAAAAGTTAAAATAAATCAACAAAAAGGAAAAGCACAACTAGGAAGAAAACAACAGGGTAAAACCCTAACCTAGGTTAACTGCCAGCAATACTAAAAAAATGAACAATAAAATTAACTAACAATAAATAACCTTCCCCAATTCTATTCTATTCCACTTCCTCCCTTGCACACCAACCCCCACTCCCCTGTTCAAACATATTCTAATATACAAAGATATTAAATTTAAAGTAATAAAGTTCTAAAACTAACAGCATATTCCAAAAATACCGGACGATATATCTTGGATACATGTGCCCACATTTGAAACAAATTATTGAACACCACATACGCATAATGTCAACATCGTAATTAGAGCTAATGGCTGTTTATACCTATATTTTAGTTGTTTTTGGAAATTTGTTATAGGTGTAATTAGTTTAAAATCTTTTGGCAACATGATCTAATGAAGAAGGCTTTGTTGGAAGTACTTAGTACGGCACCTCGGTATACAGTAAAGTTATTAGGACATGAATTGTGAAGATTAGTTTCTGGGGCAAGTTTTACAAAGCTATGAATGTCGATGTTGTATTTTCCTTTCAGACAGCCGTGAATGAAAAGTAAATCCTTGATCTCATGCCAGTACGTAAGGGGTAAGAGATTTGTCTGTAAAAGCTGTTCTGAAATATTCCTTCGTACAGTTTCGTTTCAGTAGACCTAACATAGAGTAGGCATAAAAAATTGCTTTAGAACTGTGCTTGCTCGATCGAGTGCTCATTGCTCAAAATTAGTAAACCGAGATCTTTCTTATGTTGCCCAGGTTATTTTTCGCTAGATAGTACATTAACACATGATTGGTAGGATCTCTTTTTCTCACAATGTGGCCACAGATCCCCAGTTCTCCAAAATGTGAATGCAAGCATGAATCTCTTTTTAGTTTATCTATCAAACACTAACAGTTTTTCACCTGAAAACAATGTCAGAAGACCTGTAACAGTGTACAGCATATATTTAGAAACAAGAAAAAACATGTTTACAAATAATTATGTAACATAACTACAGTACATTATTAGCACAAAGTTTAGTACCTCGTCAGCATTAGACCTTGATGCATCTTCAATCTGTAGTGGAAGTCTAGCAACAGCCATACTGATAACGAAAATCTGTCAATAAATACATCTACTCAATATCTTCATACAAAGTTCAATGAAAATTGGTAAATTAATAAAGCTAATTTGAGAAGTATGATTTCAAGTGCTGTGAATATACAGGTAGGCTAAACAAATGTGACGGTAGGTCTACAGATTGAATTTAATCAATTTAAGAGTGTATCATTTCCAATTTGGGTTTTTAATCTGACTTACAAGTATAAAATGTCAATACACTTCAAATGGTAATGGACGGTGTAATTGGCATTAAAAGTGTGGAAAAACCACTTCCTAATTTAACTTCTACTCAGCAATGGAAGGCTAACCAGTAACTACCATAATTATTGTTTTCTGGTTGATTACAACAAAAGCAGATTTTAGTAGGCAAACCTCAACACGATCTCCCGTTAAAACTGACCCAGTTAAAATCGTAGAATGAGAAATTCTTTCATTCTAGGCCATGTTTCCTCTGGTTATCTCCTCTTCCTTCTATCATATGGAGTCTAGCAATAAGTCACTATCAGAAGAGCATCAGAGTGTGTGCAGAATCCATCTAATTTCAATTTACAGGTGCGCTCTCTGTATGTAGGGTTTTTTAGAATGCAATGAAATGCCTTAAAAGAAAAGATGAGAGAATGCATCTGTTGCGGCATCAAAATTTTGGTAGGCTCCACATATGCTGTAGATTACTTCAACTCCTTCACTTGCACAAGCTTCGTAAGTATGTGGTTGTGCCACAACATTTTCTTAAAACCTTGCAATAAATATCACTGAAGACTTTTTTAGGTTCATTTGATGAAGTTAACAGTAAAAAATTGTTTATTCCATAAAATTATCACTTTAGTTTTTAAATAGTTGCACCAGTATGACACCAAAATATAATTTTTATAAAAACAATAATCAAATTATGTACAAATAAAATTTAAAAGCAGACAAATCAAAACTATTATAAAAATACTGTACTTTGTCAACAGCAATTTCAAGATCTTGCTGAGTGCAGCTAACAATTTTCTGCTCTACAACCTTGACTTCCCCCTCTACATCAACAATAGACTCCTTGTTTATGCTGCAAATAACATAATGCAATAATATTCTTGAGCACTGACAAAACTTATCACAATCTGACAACAAAATTGACAGTGCTACAAGGTTTTAGAATCAGATAACAAAATCAATAACACTTTTTATAAATATATTTGTATTATATAGTTAAATAAATTAATTAAAAATAAATTCTTCGATAATGACAACCTACTGAAATGGGAAAAAACTGAGATTAAAAATCTGCCTCTTTCCCAGTTCAGAATTACAACTGGTAGGAGGCAGACCAGTTGGCCATTTATATAATATATAGAGCTTGGTGAATTTGCCCCTTGGATCTCCAGGGACAAATCCATTCAGTAGTCCAAGTTGAGGATTCAAAGACATTCAAATCCCAAACTGTGACCACTGAGCTACACTGCCTCCTGCAGGTTGTTATTATGATTGTTAGTTCCAGGGTGACTAAGATGATCAATTATCTCTCTCCATTCGTAAAACTTTCTTGACCATGCACAAAATAAAACCTCTAACAACTTAAGTCCAGATCCTGGCCTTCACATAGCAGAGGCATTCCATACTAGCAGGATAAGGGGCAAAGACTTGTTTCTTGTGGCTCTAGTATGAAGATACTCCTTCATTCATCTTTTGTGTCATCCATGTCTGTATACATTATATTAATAATTTAATACCTATAAAATCCTAGTAGTCCAGATATTGGATTTTGCACAGGGGCCAACTCCTCATCACGTAAAATTACCCTTGCAGCAGAAACTCAAAATACTTTGAACAACACTGCAGTGTGACAGCTTGGGAGATAAACAGATTGTCTCTAATGCTAATCTGTCTACTGAGACGGGATTTCAAAATTGTCAAACTAACATAATTAAAGTCACTAGTATCTAATAACCACAATTTTTTTTTATTTAACTTGATATGATCTTGTTGGATTTGTGCCACTCAAAAAATAAAAACGTTTTCGGACAAGATACTTAGTTACAAAAGAAATAAAACAAATGAGATAATATGTACATACAAGCTCATCTGGGGATAGACCCTTGTCACACTTATTTGAGTCAGTTAAAAATTGATATTACTGCAATTTAAATGGCAGAAATGGAAAGAGCAGGTCAAAATTAGTAAGTACCAAAAAAATTGGTTTCCTTATCATAAAAACAGTGGTAGTAATAAAGATTTTAAGAACAAAATTTTATACGAAATTTTAAAAGAAAATGTATGAAAGTTTGCATGAAATCGAGGTTAACAGGGCATCGATGCCCTTTCTACTGAAGATGGCATTGTGACAATGTTGACACATGTTTAGACTAAAAAATATATTTTTATATCTGAAATGTTTAATTTCATTGGTGCTTTTACGATCATATGACTCAAATAAGCGTGTAAAGGGTCTACTACACTATATGCTAAAAAATTTTAGCATCTAGGTATATATTCCCTAGAAGCTAACCTGGATGCTAGAATTTATATTTTTTGTTCACACCCTTTGTTTTATTTTGTTCTTAAATTAGGTATTTACTGTGCTTTGTTTACGCTTTTTATTCTGTTTTTTATACTAAAGTTGACATTTTTAGCATTGAGTGTAATTCCCAGATGAATTCATATGTACGTATATATATGTATATATCTCACATGTTTTATTTCTTTTATAACTGAGGAAGGAGACTATCTCCGAAAACGTTTTTATTTTTAAATTTTTTTTTAGGCTTGAATGGCACAAACCCAACAAGATGATTTCAATCAATGCCTTCTGAGAAGTTTCATTTCTTTTAAAAGAAATTCAGAAATATTTAACTTGATATTAATTTTAGCCAGAGTTACGAACACATTTAAAGTTCCATGGAAATCCCTCTACCTTGCTGCAAACTTTACCATTGGTTTACTGACAGTCTCACTGACTGCTACAATGCCCTGGATCGTGTGTTGTCTGTCTCTTAAAATCATAAAGCACTGTTTTCCTAAAGATTAAAAAATAATTAATATAATGCTTCTGTGATGTGGCTTAAAAAGTATGAAATGATAATTACATGAAGCAATTGTACATAAAAGGTTTGTTAAAATTTAGTTGGTGATGCTGAGTGGTTGCCTGTCATTTTACCCCATGGTCATTTCACCCCACTTCTTAGGTTGTTGTTGTGGTATCCCTGTGGTTAAGCTTCATATTGATTGGTTAATCATGTATGCTTCATGTTGACTGATATGCAAATAAAACATGGTGTCAGAAGAGTGGATTTTTTCCATCCCAAAGCCCTAATCTGAATAGAAAATACTTCGCAAGTACAGATAAGTACACCTATGTAATTTTTGAAAAAAGATTTACATGACTAAGCTGTAAATTTGCTGATTCTTGAAGCATATTTTGCGTTTGACGATTTACGAGCTGCCATCTTGGATTTTTTCAACACAGGAAAATCAAGTTAAAAATAATACAACATGGCAAGGTCTACCCTTCCAGCACCAGACTCTATCAACATAAAAGGAGATTTAGCCACAAATTGGGAAACTTTCAAAGATAGTTGGATAAATTATGCCATAGCCACGGAACTCGGAAAAAAAAACAGATTCAGTTGTTGTCGCAATGCTTCTAACTGTCATGGGAAAAGAATACTACAAAATCTACAAAAACCTACCACTAATCGACAAAGAAGAAAATCTCCAGAGATAATTCTGGAAAAATTAACTGTTAAATTACAAGCTAAAAGAAGTGTTGTTTATGAGCGTTATGTTTTAAATTCATGTGTTCAAGAAACGAATGAAACCTTTGATCGTTTCCGATTTAGAGAAAGGGCAGCTACCTACATGTAAATTCACTGCATTGGAGAGCAATATGCTATGTGACTGCATAGTAATAGGAATAAATAACAACATTACACTCGAACGATTACAGAGAGAAAAAGATTTAACTCTTGATTATGCGATAAACATCTATAAAACGAGTGAAATGGCAGTAAGACAATTCCACCAAATTGATCCATCTGAAGCTATTCATTACACCAAAGCCAAGCCAAAATTCAGTAATTCAAAGTTCAAGGAACAGCAAAAGTCACACATTAAAAACTGCAAATATTGAGGGAGGAACACACTGCTGGAAATTGCAAAGCATATGGAAAAACTTGTAACAAATGCACCAAAAAAATCATCTTACTAAGGTTTGTATGTCAAGTCGAGAAGGTGCCAGAAAAAAGCAAGCACACCAAACACCAGCAAGACAAAATATCCACCAGGTCTATGATGACAAGAACAGTGATCAAAATGAATGCCTCAGCAACAATGAACGTCTCTACAGCTGACATCCAAACTGTCAGTATTTTGCAGAAATCTTGATCTCAACTGAAGAAAAATCAAACACTCAGCCAATTACATTTCAGCTTGATAACAGAGCCAACTGCAGCACTTTGTCCTTGACCGATTACAGTAAAATGACTGACAAAAACCAGAACTTAGACTTTATGACCAGTTAACAGCTACACCAGTGACAGTTACTCCAATGGTTTGCTTCAGATAACAAAAAGGAACTTCTACAGTAGTCAATAAAATGTGGTAGTAGTTTTGTTTTCTGTGGTTGTAGTAGTTTTGTTTTCTGTCTGACTCAGCAATTTGCATTATAGGTTCAAAGAAAAATTTGTACATTTTTTGTCAAACTGCCTAAATTTCACTATTATCTATTATTGGAGGTATTCAACAGAAATGCAAACCATGCACTCTGCCAATACAGAATATATTTTCTCCCAACTAGCTGGCAAAATAAAGTAGAATTATCAGCTCAGACTTGCAATTAGTATATTTTTATAATGCCTTAAAACTGTATCATGATTCAGGGTTCTCATTAATTTAGGGAAAACACTGCTTGCTTCATGAAGCCAGGGGGTCTGGGAGCATGCTCTCCCAGTTTGAAATCGAGAGGCTCTGAAATACTATTTCACAGATTCTTTTGGATATAATATTTCCTCAAAAAAGGAAATCTAAAAAAGAGCAAAGACCAAAGAATTTTAATTAAGGGTTTACAAGGTTCAGTGACATTCTTAAAACTGTGAATTGCCTAAATTATGAATCAGTATAGGTGGTGATTCCACTAGCATTGATGCTGTAGATGTGCTTGGCATGATGAATCCATCATGGTATCGAACAAGGACTCCACCACTGACTGTTTGCCTAAACGTGTAATGCTTGTGGGATGTGACTATGAAAAAAAACATGGTAGATTTAGGGGTAAAGCCCACTACCAATGTGGCAATAGTGCCCTATATCGTGGCCTCAAGTTAGCTACTAGCACGTCTGTGCTATCTATACTTGAGTTCATCTTTATAGCCATAATGTCCAATATAGTGGCTTCAAGTAAGCTACTAGCACATTTGTGCTATCTATTTGTGCTATCTATACTTGAGTTCATCTTTATAGCCATTGTGCCCAATATAGTGGCTTCATGTTAGCTACTAGCACGTTTGTACTATCTTTACCTGAGTTCATCTTTATAGCCATAGTACCCAATATAGTGGCTTCAAGTTAGCTACTAGCACATATGTGCTATCTATACTTGAGTTCATCTTTATAGCCATAATGCCCAATATAGTGGCTTCATGGTAGCTGCTAGCACATTTGTGCTATCTACACTTCATCTTTATAGCTATAGAAACCAATATAGTGGCTTCAAGTTAGCTACTATCACATTTGTACTATCTATACTTGAGTTCATCTTTATAGCCATAGTACCCAATATAGTGGCTTCAACTTAGCTACTAGCACATTTGTGCTATCTATACTTGAGTTCATCTTTATAGCCATAGTACCCAGCAATATAGTGGCTTCAAGTAAGCTACTAGCACATTTGTGCTATCTATACTTGAGTTCATCTTTATAGCCATAGAACCCAATATAGTGACTTCAAGTTAGATACTAGCACATTTGTATTATCTACACTTGATGTTTGCCTAAACTACTGTTTTACTTACATCTTCCACAGCCTCTTTTTTTTTAAAAAAATTCCATATAATATTAATATTCATTGTGTGAGTTTGGCCATTTTCAATGTTTGCAGTACAAATCGTAATCGCAGGTGCATATATGCAAAGCAATATGGCAGTTTCTTCACAAGGTAAACAAAAAACTGCAAGGGATCAAAACAGACCATGTCCAGCAAGAAAATGAAAGACTCATTTTGTTATGCAATGGAAAAATGGCATAAAAGGAAGCTGTCGCATTTGATGGCAGACTTCTTTATCTATTTTCATTACTCTTTACATCTTTTAACACAATTTAAGTAGGCAGCTCAGAAATTGAAGTAGCCAGTTCTTCAGCCAGTGGCCAGTAATTACTGAGAACCCTGATGCTTATGTTTCCTTTTACCTGTTCCTCTGGAGGTATGAAGACGAGCTCGCAATAAAACTCTTTGACCAGCATGAGTTGTGTTAAGATCTTGGAGATTTGTCCACTTTTTATCTATTAGGAAGTACAGTATATGATATATTATTAACCAAAGACCAAAATATCCTGAAGCCTATTTTCAATATATCCATGTTCTTTTCTCTTTCATGTTTTATTATAAATCCTAGAAACTTTTTTTTAATAATTTTTTTTATTTTACAATATACAAGAACAAAACACCAGCACAAAAAAACAAAAATGAAAAAACAACTAACTACAAATAAAAAAAGCTTAAGAAACTAAAAGGCAATTAGCTTTCTTAGAGGTTTCCATTTCAGTAAAACTAAATGAATCCTTTGTTTATTTCTATTTTTTGGCAATAGAGCACTCAATATATTCTATAATATGTTTTACTGTTCTTCAATATAAATCTAAATTGTTTGCAGGCATTAATTTTTTATATTGACAAAAGTAAATCCTAGAAAAATTTAATATCAATAAAATATGTATTGGTAGTCAGCCACACAAATCATTTAGAAATAAATAGCTTTAGTTGTAGATCATACTGATTTGCCAGGCAAAAAACAAAGCAAATTTGGTTTTTATAATTAATAAGAGATAAATCAAATTATTAAAAAATATACAAATACACCATTACAAGTTTAAACTATGGACTGAGTATGATATATTTTAAATAATACGATGATATATTTAAGGATTATTTACTGGAAGTGAGCAGTTTAATCAATATACTGTATAACCACAAGCTAGCAATAAAATGAATAACAAAATAATGCAAATAATGGACGAGACCATAGCCAAGTTTATTATAAGAAATTTCAAGTTCGCAAGCAAAGTGGGTATATATAATTTTATATTTACAAACAAACTACGAACTAATTTTAGTAACTAACCCTTTTAATATTTTAAGCAACCTGAGTTCACTACAATGCAAGGCTTGCCTTATTACATAATAGAAAAATAACTAGCGGTAAGCTAGTTTGAGCTAAGTCGGTGTTTATAAAGAAACAATTTAGTAATAAAAATGTAAATTCTACACCGTAAAAAAGAAATAGTTACTGACGTTTTAGACGTTAGTCCTTTGTTGGAGTGAAGCCTTTACTCCT
>JAOTRI020019843.1:0-18652 GCA_028564885.2 Zoanthus sanctaehelenae | reverse complement strand
TGAACAAAGTCAAGGCATCCGGCTTTTAAAAATTATAAACAATATGCGAGCAGCATTCCCCTTGCTTACAGTAACAGCTAGTATTTAGTTTATCTATTCATTGAGTATCAGCTCGCCTGTATCATATTTCTATAATATTTTCTTCACATTGTAAACTAGTGAAAAGCCTTAACTAAATAACTGCCAGAATTCAGAAAAATAGTTTGTAAAACGACTCGTGCCAAAAGAAAATATAAAAGAATAAATGCATTAGAAGCAGTAAGTTTTTTGAGGCTTTAGCCTTGGATTCTTTATAATTTTTTTCTTAATGAAATGAAAAATCAAAACTAAAACACAAAGCAATGAAAAATATTGCAGATCTTGAGGAGATCCCGCCATATTTATTTAATACTAGTCTACCTATTAGGTCTAAATTGCTGCCTTTATAATCACGTTCAAATATTTCCTAGGGTGACCGAATACTTTGCTAAATTGTGGATCAGAAATATTCAAATAAACAATTATGAACCAGAATTTACACCTAATTGCAAAAATTTTGTTATATATTAGTAAAAATAAAAATAACAAATAACTAGAAAAACACTCAGAGAGAGCACACCTGGGTCAACCATATTGTGATCCCCACGCAACATTACAGTCCTTTTAAATACAAGAATTCAAGAAAAATCACAACACTAGCAGCACGAGTCTTACTACAAGTGCAAACAAATATTTTAACACTGGATTTTGGACTTATGCTTGTATGCTGAAAAATTCAAAGTAATCCAGAATCCAGGTTTTTTTCCGGGTCACCCGTAAAATTTAATCAGTTTTTCCCTGTACCATTTCCGACAACGTCTGAAAATGTCATCAAAATCCATAGATAACTTTTGAGTTATGTTGCTAGCTAACAAACAAACCCTAAAAATAACGCAGGATTGGATTGCTGCATTGCAACACAGAGGTAAAATGTAGTGAAGCAGCTCAGATCATAATTCTTGTATCATGCATACTTGAACAACCTTGACCTGAATGTGACATTTGAATAAAAATACACCAAGGAAAGCCAAAATGTTAGAAAACAAAGTAAGCAAAACGTAGCCCGCTTACCGCAAAAGCACGCTAGACCGCAAGGAAGAAACATCCGGAAACGTTCGGTATTTATAGTGGCGCAAAGGAAGACGGTTAACGAAAACATGCTGCATCGTGGGTAATTACTGACCGCTGTGCATTTTATCCTCGCTTGTAGACCCCGCCCACAGGTAACAAGATTCAGTAAAGCTTCAACTATAGACTCTTTTTTTTCAGTTTCAGTCAGAGCTTATCCTTAAATGGCCTTAGGACATTTTAGAAACCTAGTGGTTCCAAGAAGTAAAGATAATAGGACTCGAGGTCCCTTACAAGGATATTACTCCCCGAGGGCCTACGGTTTAACGTCCTTATCCTAGAAGACGCAAAAGTCTAACCGTTTGCAGATGTTAGAGCAAAGGCAGCACTTTCACCTCAATTATTTTAAGACCCTGAGTGTTGGTCCGGCTGGGAATCGAACCCGAGACCTCCCGCACGATAGACTGGTAACTTACCAACTAGGCTAACCAGGCGACTGTGAAATTGATGTTTTTTATCTTCGGCTAATCTGTGTCTTATTGTGTGTATAAAAATGCATGTAAACAAAAATATTGATGAAAACAGGACCAATTTTCAGTAGATTGATAAACCATGGATTTACGAGCCTGAAAATTGCCGTGGATTTTAGACTATTTGCCGCTGAGCGCAAAATGGAGACGGTATCACTTGTACGAGAAAATGATGGAAAGGACAACAAAATCGTTTTAAATGGCTTTAGAACCAATAACAGATTTATAGACTACCAGAAATAAGATCAGATCAAGGTTAGTTAAGTTTTATTAAATACTGCAATTTTTTGTGGTTGTCATAGAAACAGTAAAAGGGTCCCACGATAGAATTTTTCCCTGCGAAAGGCGTTTCAAAGGCCTTCAAAGATGGCGGAATATGTTTTGAAACGTGTCTTTACTAAAGCTGATTTATCGTATTCCCTGACGTTGTATGACCACAATTTATTAAGAGAAGACTGTATTGCTGAATAACTGCTCGGGGTATGTAAGATAAACTTTTTGTGCTATACATATTCTCTAGAAAATATTATATGAGCGACCAGCCGTGTGACAATGGTATTTTCTACTCGGGACATGTCATATATCTAGCTGTATCAGTACAGACTTTGAGTTTGCAATCTTTCTACATAGCCATAACGTTTATAATTACTCACTGCTGTAATAACTTGTTATTACCACTATAACGTTTCGTTTTCAAATTGAAAATGTCTCAAAACATTTTAAAGAATGACTCGGACAATACAAGAACAATTAATAATTCAAAAACTTTTATTGCAGAACTAACATTAGCAATTGAAATAATTTGTTTTTGAAACCACAAGCGTTTCGCTTTCAAATCAGAAAATGTCAAATATTCTCAAAAGAATGGTACAAACGTTTAGAAAGAGCAATTGATAAAACTTTTATTGAACTAATATTTGCAAGAGAGATAATCAAACAATTTTAAAAAATGATAACGAATGCTTGAAGCCTAAAGTTCATACTTTGCCTAGAAAGCACTTTTAAATTGCAATTGCTTAACCTATCTTAATCTAAGTTTTGTAGGCATATGTTCATAATTCCGCCAAGTTAAAAAATTAGTATTGATAATGGTATCTTTGTAGAACCTACACGTATCAGTAGGTTGACCCGTTAAAATAAATAAATAAAAAATTACGACAGGAGGGGACAGACTCCCCCGATCCTCCCCTCCTTTCCTTCACGATGCGAGATAAAGCCATTGGTTCTGGCCAAACTGTGGAGTAGAGTTCGGTTAGTTTTTGCTTTTTAATGTCCTTCAAATACCCAGGCTAAATAAGAATCATATGTCATCGTTTACAACGCCAGTAGGTTAAGTTTAACTTTCAAAAATCATGGGTTTTGTTTTTAAAAAATGAAAAATGGCAATTTTAGACACTTTGAAAACATGTTATTTTTCATTGGATTCAGTTCTTTCCTGCGGTGTTTTTGGATATTTAAGTATCCGATCCAAACCAATTATGCTATCATACAAGTATTATCGCCTTGAAATCGTATTCTAATAATCTTATGTTATTTTATCAAGATCCAACATTTGCAACAAAACACTCTATTGTCGAAGTTTTACCGGCACACTCAATGAGTGCTCCCTCGAAATACATTTGTTTCGATTCCCTAGAATGTCGAGGTTTCCCGACAACCTCCAGGTTTCCCGAGACGTAGTCGAAGATTTGAGGGCAATAAAACAGATATTTCCCGAGGAAGAAATGATTAAGCGTTTTCTTACATAGCAAAACCAAAATAAACCACAATTGTTAAAAGAAATCAAATTTATTACACGAACGAGAGTGTAAATACAAACGTATAGCATTGCTTGTGGCGGGTAGAGTTTTTTTGGAGCAGTGATTAGGTGTTTTGTTATGTAGTACAAAAAATAAACTATTAATTTTTCCCGCTCTCAACGGTGATGTACAACAAGTGTTCATTGGTTGTTCAACGATTTTCTAAAAGTTGACCAGAACGGGAACATTTGATTTGATGTAGACGCGCGTTCAAGCAAAAAACGCACGAGCTATATAACACTCTAATTCTTCAGCTAATCGTATTGGGAACGGGTTCGTGTTTGAAGAAAAAACTTCTAAAATTGCATGTGCAGTTTTACAAAAGTACACATATTTTAGGCTTGAAACAACCTAGCCAAAAACACTTGTGGTGTGCATCAATACACGTAGGCTGTCCATGGTCAGAATATCGTCGTAATTGTCTGTTTTTAAAATGTATGAGATTTTGAACAGCATCAGAGTGTGGGGGACTAAGCACGAGTAGAAGTTAGTTTCCAATATGGCGCCTGGTTTGAGGGAGTTTTCTTTGTCTGTGATGTAAATGATAACTTATCATTTGGGGGCTTCGTTTGTTTGCGTTTGGATATTCTGCAAGAGTCTGGACGACTAACCCCTCCCCCTGAGGATAACAGCGAACAAAACAACATGTATGAAGGATAAGAATGATTTGCGCGAGTGAACAGAATACAAGAAATGTTTGATCGCAGCTTAGTTTTAGTTCATTCGGGAAAAGCAAAGTTCGATTTGCGCCGTCTTGTTGGATCGAAACCGATTCTTGGAGATAAGTTACCATTGCTCCTCAAGGCTTCGTGGATTTTGCTCGTGTCTGAAAAAGAAAGAGAAAAGTGTTACGATTGCTAGATTCTACCATTGTTGCCTTTCATTTTAAAGTGCTCAATGCAATGAGATTTTAAACTGATGATGGCATAGGCATGCCCAAACATGTCTTTTAAAAACGTTGTTTTTGTCAAAGTTATAACTTTTTTGCTAATATCAAGACAAATGAGATTATATTAAAGACGAGACACCAATAACGCGATATTAAATGCAATGAGAAACTTTTAATGGAGAAGTTTCGATGTGGCACACATATAATAGTTACAATAAAACAAGAAAAACGTCGAATTTATACTGGAAATGCAAGCATAATCAACATACCAACACAAGGCAAGTAAAACGTGACAAAATACATGATTACAATGCGAGTGTTAAATTAAAATGTTTTACTTGAGAATTGACATTGGCCTTATACCAGTTAACACGCATTGATTTATTGAGTTTCAGTTAAAACTGTACGGAATCAAAGTATGTAATTTTAAAATAATCTTTAGATGAAGATTTATGGCAGAGAGGGAAGCTTTCGAAATGCGTATAAATGTTGTATACATACCTATGGTTAATCCGGGCACGAATGATGTAGGACGACGTTTCTTGGCTTGTCCTCTTGCCACCTGACGTGCACGTGATCCAAACCCAACACACTGCAGCGTTTCAGTGATAAAACGCTGAGCAGGCGACACGCACAGCATAACCATCAGTTTAGCATCACCTCCTGGTAAAATATCGATACCAGTGTTAATAGTAGCTGCGCGTCAATATAATACAGCAATTCTGGAGCCACAGTGACACTTTTCAGTTTGGTTACAATACCTATTGTATCTTGAAGCATCCTTGTAAGTGTTGTGTTACGATATGGAATGTGCGACCTATGTTCCGCGAGAGCACCCAGTACATCAGCCAAAGCACTCAAACTGAAAGACAAAAGATAAAAGCGACAACAGGCATGATTACAGGCCTGAGAAACGTTTTAGGAAAAAAACTAGGATTCTTAAAACTTTTGGTAATTCCAGGCATGAAATGGCTTGAGTGATAAATGCAAAGACGTTGGATGTATACTAAGTGATCTTCAAAACGTTTTCACTTAGTATTATAGACCAAAACAAGTTCAAAATGAGGCTCTCATGATGACGTCATAATCATGGGAAAAAGAATTGAGATTTACCTTTTGCACAATTGCCTAGCTATAAATAATTTGTCCAAATTCAACTGGAGATGTACAACATTGCAAGAAGTAAATCTCAAGCTGAACCAGTTTAAATCGCAAATCACGGACGTAGGAATTGTAATGACTAAGCTAGTCTTAAGGGGTAGGGAAAACATATTTGCTTTCAGTGCTGCTATGATAAAAATAATTAAATGATAAACTGATATTAAGTTATGTCGAAATCATTCATATTTGGCCTGGGTGAAGCACTTAGACTTTTTTTATATGACATTATATACGTAAAAACAGTTTATGGGACCAGAACTTCAAGTTTTAACTAAATTCTTAAAAAGTTCTCTTGCAAGTTCTTGTTGTTGTTGTCTTTTCTTCTCGGAGGGCCATGCGTATGTTATCTCAACTGAGATATTACATTATACCCTCAATGTAAGTGTAATACATGAATATATAAATAAACGCAAAAAAAAAACAAGATTGTGCCACGGTATCTTGGATAATGACTTTGGGGATTGTAAGGGCTGTAGTTTCCCAAAGACTTTTTGCAACATGAATTACTTTCAATTAATAATAACATTTTAATATGACGTCTTAGCCTTGAAAACGAGCTCCAAATCTCAGTTAAAAAAACCTGAGGACATTATATCCCGAGAGCTACATTAACTTTACAGTAAGACCGTCTGCATTAAAAATGTTAAAGTTAGAAGTACCTCTTATTGATGTTTGATGTCTCTCGTAAAGCTGCACCAGTAACTCCAGACATACCTTTGATACAAGAAAAAATGGAAGTTACGCTAATTAAATTCCTTTAGAAGCACATTTCCGTTGTTTAAAAGACAAAATAGTATCTATATTGTTTTCTGAAGTACACAGTATGAAAGGAGAGGAAGTATATAAACCGAAATTGAACCAAACAGCAACCAATGCGAACATCTTCTCCTCCCTTTGCAAATTCGCCGTCAAGCGGTTAAACAGCCTCTGGTAGGAAGAATGGGCAACCACTTCCTTGCCAATTGACGTTAATAAATTAAGTACTCAATATTCTATTATTAATCGAATCAACAACAGCGCATCTATACAAGACCTTTTCTGGTTGATGCTCTTCTAAAAACAACAAAGAAAATTCTAGAAATCTTTATTTGTATCTTTCTCCATGTTGCGAATAATCTAAATATCTTTAAGGCAATACTCGAAGAAGAAGCGCCTCTTTTTTCTTCACAAAACTCCATACAGAAAAACAATTATCGCCAATAAAAACAAACGTATTCATACAACGAATTTAAATATCTTCAAGGCAATACTCGAAGTAGAAGCGCCTCTTTTTTCTTCACAAAACTCCGTAAAGAAAAACAATTATCGCCAATGAAAACAAAAGTATTCATACAACAAATTTTTTTAATAGCCACAAAGCTAAGTTTACGTGCCTGACACACGGAACATTCAAAAGCTTCAACTGGTAACATGAAAACAGTTCGTTCTTTACATAGGATTGTAAATTGATTAACGTGGATTTGAACAAGGGATCACTCAAGATAAATCAAGACTGTGATCAGAGTGGGAGTTTAATTCGGGACGACCGCATACAAATCCAAGCCGCACTCTGTTCGTTAAGCCATACTTTGACACACGGTAAACATACCCACGCATTCACTTCCCGCCAAGTCCACTAGCTGAAGTTTTGTTTTCACAGACGTAGATGACGATGTACTGGACCCAGGCCTTGCAGGGGATGGAGAACGGGACCTTGCAGCAGCGGCGGAGCCTGGGGCAGGAGACCTTCCAGAACAAAGACAATATTGTCAAAGTAATCTTTCTTTTAATTTACTCTTACAATTTTATTTTTACTTAACCATTGTATTTGCTTGACTATTACAATTTGTCTTTACATTTACTATAACATAAACTTGCTTTTACATTTTCTTTTACTTTTACCATTACATTTGTTTTATCTTTTACCTTTACTTTTACATTTGCTTTTACATTTTACCTTAACTATTACACTTGCTTTTACCTTTACTTTTACATTTGCTTTTAAATTTTACATTTTACCTTTACTTTTACATTTGCTTTTACATTTCACCTTAACTATTAAATTTGCTTTTACCTTTACTTTTACATTTTCTTTTACATTTCACCTCAGTTAGCTATTAAATTTGCTTTTACCTTTACTTTTACATTTGCTTTTACATTTCACCTTAGCTATTAAATTTGCTTTTACCTTTACTTTTACATTTGCTTTTACATTTTACCTAAACTATTAAATTTGCTTTTACCTTTAATATTATTGTAATAACATTTTTATTATTAACTTTCTTTTTATTTGACATACGTTCGCCATACAGAGTATAAATTTTTAAAATAAAATATCTCAGGATGACAGAATTTGCCTAAAACGTTTGATGCATTTTAAAAAACCTTTTTATATCTCTTTTTTAAAAAGATTTTGAAACATGAACCAACCGTCGTCAAGCGTCAATAAAAAAAACATATATTTTGAAAATGTTAACAATTACAATAAATAGAATCCTCCTATTACTCCAAACTTTGGTGTTTTTTGTTTTTAAACATTAAACCATAAATGTGTGATATTCCGAGGTCAAAAATTAAGAAAATGGAAACAGACTTTTATCTTAAATACAGTTACCTTGATCTACGAGTCGACCTTTTAGTTGGTGCGGGAGACTGTGATCTAGCCAAGTGGCCAGCTGAGAGCTGGGGAAGAGTCCTACGTGATTGTGTTGGGGTGCCCGGTGGAGATGGGGCATCAGTTGGAGTTTGAACCCGAGCCTTCTGCTGATTGGTTATTGTGTACAAGGTAAGCTGTACAATGAGATGCGAACGGCTGGAATGTGAATGAACCATTGTTGCATCCTCGTGTCTTCTGCTGATACCATAATAGACAAGGGCCATCACTTCTTGAACTGTGGTCACAGGCCTGTAAGTCGAAAAGAAGAATTGCACTAACAAAAAGGGAGGAAAATCTGAAATCAGTAGGAGATCGTGTATGTCTACAAGAACGTTCAATCAGTAGGAGATCGTGTATGTCTACAAGAACGTTCAATCAGTAGGAGATTGTATATGTCTACAAGAATGTTTAATCAGTAGGAGATCGTGTATGTCTACAAGAACGTTAAATCAGTAGATCGTGTATGTCTACAAGAACGTTCAATCAGTTGCAGTTGCAGTTGCCTTCCAATGAACCTTACATAGGCAAAAGTCCTTTTCCAAAACCATGAACAAGGAGTCATTTTCAAAGATCTTTCAGGCTATGAGTCTTTTCGTAACGTTTCCAATTAAAGGGGTTATTTTTAAATACTTTACAGCTTTAGGATTTTTTTTTACGAGATTTTCCTGGACTAGGAGTCATTTTTAAATATTTTCCTGAAAAAAAAGTATCATCGAAATTTCCAAAATTAGGAGCCCGAAGTAAGAAACTTTTTTCATAACTTTAAACTGTATTGAAAAAAGCAATACAAATTGACCCATACAACAATGGACACCCACCTGGTCACAAGTGCTGGTATCTCCGTCGCACCATCTGCGCCCGTGACTATGTCCATCTAAAACCATTGCAATACGGAGTAAAAATTTTTGCAACTTAAAAGTGTGGATAAATGGTTTTTACTTCAAATTTTTGCTTTAATAATTATACTCTGTTTTTGGAAATTACAGAATTTTTATAACATAACAAGACGGCCATCAAAAGTAAATGTATGAATTATAAAACCTTTAAGAGTCTAATCAGCTAATTGAGCCGGCGTTTATCTACGGTTTTTATGCTATTAAGCGGATGAAAGTCTTTGACTCCCCCCTGGACGGGACACTAATCCATCGCAGGTTAGCTCCCAGCGAATGCTGGGAAGGTTAGTTGTCTCAGGCGGAAAAGAAGGTCACAGAAACGTTCGAATATCCGGATCAAAATGGTAACCTTATCTAAGGGCAGAAAGTGCGAGGTTAACATGTATAAAACATCGATACAAATATTGCAATGAACTGGCATTTAGAGTGGTTGTTATTAGGCAAATCAAGCTGGTTCCATCTTTACGGTTAATGCCACCAGTGTCCAGTTGTTCTAAGGCTGGATTAGTTAAACTCTGGGTTAAGTAAAAATTCAAACAGGAATTTCTTCTTTAAGAAAAGGCAAATGGTTATTCATGAATATTGCTTGGACTTTTCTAGGAAAAGTCTTGTTAGTCCCAAAATCACAGTTAATGTCTCTCCTTGTAATACTGGAAGCAAGATCGTGAGTTAGATATTTAAACCTGAGTTAGTGCCAATCGGATCTTGAACAACTGGGCCCAGAACGATTATATACCAACAATATTCAAATCTGAAATCAGCCATTTCATATAATATACAATACTTATTCACTACATAATTTATTCTGCTGAAATAAATCCTGAACTCAACCTTTGCAGCCTTAGTTGGTGCCAACAAATCTCTTACATCATTGTTGTAAATCTCACACACGGACATCTCCATAGAATATGACTCACTAGTCGATTTCCGCTCAACCATCAACCTGCATAATTGGCAAAGAGTTGACTAACACTTAACTTTTGTTTGTGAAGAATTAGAAAAGCTTTCAATTGAAGAGTTCTATATCTCGACCACCCCTCCCTAGCTGACTTTTTTTGTTACGTCAGTAAATGACGACAACCACTAATACAATTTGCAAATCGATAACAACCTCTTTTTATCCCGTAAATCACTTTTTTCCTGTTTCTCAAGAGGAGCTTATGATTTATATAATGGCTTGTGTGAAGATGGAACACCATACATAGAATGTATTTTTAAACTCTCCCTACTTTCAACAAAGTCTTTCCAAAGACAAAACGATAACTAATATAAAGTAAAGGTATGGATTCCTTAGTTCAAAGTTAAGCTCTCTTTAACTTTTTACGTGTTCTTCATAAAGATTCCATTTTGTCTTTATCTATCAACTATCCTACTGTAATATCAGCTGCTGAAGGGACAACTGTTGATCAACAGTGATGTTACCGTTATCATAATTACAACAAGACCTTATCTAAGAAAGGGTAAATGGTACATGTTAGCATCCGCGCGTAGCAACATTTGTCACTTACGTTGCTAAATGTGGTGATATTTGTACTGAAACAACACCAAAATGCACAAAATGTTTGGCCATCTTAGGAAAGGTTTATCATCATACATAATCAATGTTATATCATTACCTAAACAACTCCTTTGCTGCTCTTGGTATGACCCCTTCATCTTTATTCATCCGTTTTTCATCCATATCCATTGTGATATCGTGGCTCCCTAGCATCGTGTGAGTCTTACCAGATCCTGTCTGTCCATACGCCATGATACACACATTATACCTGACAATAACATAAACCATCATTCATACAGGCTCACATTCAGCAAGATTATTGTGAAGCGATAGAAGATGATGCCGTGTCTCAGAGATTCAGATTAGCGGCGACCAACGAAGAAATTCGCCAATGCTCTTTTGAATTTTAAGGAATATTCACCATAGCTTCAAAGGTTTTCATCAGAGCAACGTTTGACTGTATACCAGATAAATTGTATAGTCCACTGAACTCTTTCAGTTAATAAAAACACAGCGACACGTATTGCCTTGTCACACAATTATTAAGAATATAAGGAAACATGACGAAAGCAAAAAAGGTGGCTGGTAAATTTTTCCTTTCTCCTGAGTACATGATTTTCAAACGGAAAATAGTAAAAGATTCAATCTTGAAGGCAAACAAATGTTCTCAAACTTTGTTGTTTGGCGCTCATGTTGTCCACAGAACCTTAACAGTGAGCTTTCAGCGGCATAAAGCAGGAAGTCAGCACGCTACATTTAAAACTGCTAATTTCAGGGTTCTTCCCCTTTGCTCAAGGCGAAATTCCAGGACTTTTCCAGGTAATTTCCAGCTGTGCTCAGCTGTACGATAAAGTCAATTCCAACACCAAAACATCAACTTTTTTTCTCTTTTTACAGAGGCACATTGATGTTTCATAAAGTAACAAAAAAACTGCAGAAAAAATCCATACCCATTTAATTCATTATGCTAAATATCAATTCTCAAATATTTGTAACGATGTTAATGAAACAATAGAAGGACGAAAGAATACTTAAAATACAGCATGTTAGGATATAATTCACAATCAAAGTGGCTTGCAAACATAGAATTCAATGATTTTTTCCAGGAAGCATTTATAAATTCCTTTATTTTCCAAGGAATTTTAAGTCTGGAGCGAAAAATCCCAAAAACCAAGAATTTCAACCATGTAATCTAGTTTTATCATCAATTAAAGCAATTGTCTTGAGTTGCAGCTTGCGTCACTGTTGGCGTCATCATTTCTCAAAGTACTCTATTAATGGAACCTGTCACTTTTATAGGCTGTCAATCTTATCTTAATAAGCGTTCTACTGCATTTGGAGGAGATATGCGTATACCAATTACAATTTGTATAAACACCAACTAACAGTCTAACACGCATCACGCATTCTGATTGGCTACTTTACTACAGCGCTATATGAGACAGCCTACTAGCAAAGAAAAGTGGATCAAAGCAGTAACGAGTCGCATTTTGTAATATTATCAGATGATTTCAACTATAATTTAATTGATAAATCCCGTTTAATCGATTAGTGGGTTTATACTAAAACAATTTAACCTCTAAGAGTTTGAATAAAACAATCGGGGCCTTATGGGCTATTGACTCGTAGACAATTCATCGTCGAAAACTAATTGTTAATTAGTTGGGGCTTTCTGCAATGACAGCGTTATAGCCACCACTTAAACTTTTAAGCCATGCCTTAAATATTGTGATAAAAACCACTTTAATGCTTGCATGGGCTGGGTTTATCTTCCTATAACTGCCAAACACTTTTGATTTTTATATCAACTTTTTCATATTTACTGTACCCACCCATCAAGGAGCGAGGTAAGCAATGGTGCGACATCTTTGAATACATTTTCCTGCGTGTTATCTGGGGAGTAAACTCTTTCGAATTCAAAGCTTTTCTTCTGCACCTGCCCTCCTATTGGTTTACTTGGCATGACGGTTATGGTCTCCTGATCATTCTCTGCAACCACAACTCTCTCTGATGGTGTACCAGGCTTTCCCAGAGACTCTTCATCACCTCCTGAATCAATGGCTGCAATTAACTTTCTGACCCTGCAGTGCACTCGAATATTGCCTCTTATTTCCTAGGAAACAAGAATATACATGACAACATTGTCACGGACAAAACATGTAATCCTCACCACCCCACTCTAGTAGTTTACACAGAAATTTGCATTATGATAGTAAGACAACCAGAGGCGAAACCAAACTCATCCACGAGTTTCCAGGGACTTTCTACCAGCATTAAACACAATTGCAGTAACATAATAACCTCTCCACTTCTAAAAGATTTGCAAGCTTTGATTCTGATCGTTTGCTGATATCGATCATGCACTAATCCGATGGTTGTATATTTTATGGATTACAAAAGTAGCCAGGCTCCAAGAGAGCAGTTGAAAATCTTTGCATGATAATGAATTACACCCTTTGACCATTGTGAAGTCATGATTAATGAGGTTTTAAATGGATAAATTACAGTATACATAGAATAACTATACTGATAATAAAATAGTGAGATGTAATTTTACCACAAGTGTATTGTGAAGTGTCATTCTTCTGCTTTTCTCTGCTGCAGCTCGTTGCAGTGCTGTGTCTAAAGCTTTCTCTGTTTCCATCAACTTGGACTGAATGTCTTAAGAAAAAGGACCAATGAAAAAATAAGTACATTCAACTTACGTCAATTTTAAGCTTTCTCATTTTGACTCCAGCCATAAAAATGGACCATACATGTAAAGTTTACTGGAAATCTCATCTGGATCTTACAAACATTTGCAAACTGTGCCAATCAGGTTAACTTTAATTACCTGAAACTTTAACCCAAGCTAATGACCATCTTCCTAAATTCTTCAAAACTAACCTTGACTGTAATTCTAACCAATATGTATCCATTCAAAAGTTTAAGTTCAACATTATTAATAACCATCATACCAAATATTTAACAGAAACCATAAAACAACTTTATCTCTAATCCTAAACAATGAGGATCCTACTACAAGTTCACCTTTAATATTCAATTCTTACCTAATCCTTGCCATTGAGGATTTTACCTCAAGTTTCTCTTTCAAAATCTTACTCCAGTTTTACCTCTAATCCATAGACAGGTGTAAATAGGTGGGTAGCTTTTCAGAAAGGGTTAATTAAGCCATCAGTACTCTTACCTGACATGTCAGACATTTTGGATGTTCCTATTTCAGTTACTGTGTTCCTTGCAACATCAATTTCTTCCTTCAGGCGAAAGGGCATGGCTTCCACAAATTTTTTCAGCTGACACATTTCTTTCTTAAACACCTGTTACAAAAAATACAAGCTGAATCTGTACTCATAAAAGATTTGTTTCCATTAGATGGCTAAACAATTGAGTAGGAAAGGGCAAAACATGAAACAGGGGTCCATGAAGATACTCTCTGAACCAGGTCCATGCATGGACCACTTGTAACATTGTATGGACCAGGTCCATGGACCACTTGTACTTGTACTAGTGAGTGGAGTTAGACTTGTGGAGTAGACTCGGCTGCATTGAGGTTTATTCATCATCATCATCATCATCATCATCATCATCATCATCATCATCATCATTTATTGGAATTAAATTTCCATTCACAGATTGTAACACACAAAATTAATCTATACAAACATATATTACAGTACATGCAATAAATAATGATAAAAATAAATTATATTACTTAAATTGATTAATAAATGCACATAAAAATACAAGTAGATAAATCTTATTTAGTGGAACTTGAGACCAACACCATTGTCATACAGCATATAGCAAATGGCATTGATCCCAAGTATGACATGAAATGTGTTACTATATCTGAAAATGGGAGGCAGTAAACAAAAAGAAGCCAAGGGCTTATACATTTGTACCACCTCAGATAAAGTAACAATAATTATATTTATTGAATCAAGTCGAAAACAGAGGCAATGCTCATTAATTCATGATTAGTTAGTCGACCTTTATTAATAATATCCTTTCGTTTTTTGAGGTAAAAAGCAGGGGGCCCATACAACTGGTCCAAGGACCTGGTCCATATAAGTGGTCCATGGACCTGGTCCAGAGAGGAGGTCCATGGACCTGTGGTCCATGTTTTGTCCTTGCCCCAATTAAGCTGGACTTGGATTTAGGTAAGCCAGAGAGGTCAGGTTGGCTCAGTGGTCATCAGTCATGCCTTCCACCTCTATAATCTGGGATTAATTACTGGGTTCGGCATATGGGCTGATATTTGTTGATCTCAATCTGACTCCAAGAGTTTTTCTCCGGGTACTCCAGTTTTCCTCCCTCAGCAAATTCGACTTTCACACCATGACCTGAGCTGTTGAGAGATTAAACATTAGCCTCTGGCTAACCTAAAGAATGGGAAACCACTTCTTTTTCAATTGACAATGAATAAAGTAATACCATTATTATAATTATTATTATTACTATTATTACAAATATCAAATGAATATACATGTATGTGCTTGTTGTACGATCTTTCATGTGGATATACTAAAAACAAAAAACAAAAAATTTTTGGCAGACCTGAACTTGGGAATGGAATTTTCTCAGTGAGCTATCTGTGTTTCTTCTGTACTTTTCCTCAACTTCAAAGAGCTTTCTAAAGTGTCCAGCTTCATATCGGCAACTTCTAACATTTCCTTGCACCTAGTACATAGCATATTCTTGATAATAAAACAGAGCTTGATAACCAAACAATATTTATATTATAAGCTGAACATATACATAAAATCCCTGTCTAGCCTGTTGTGCACACTATAAATGAATATCACTTCAGTTTGCTTATACATGGTTTTCCAGCCTCAAAAAAACTTTAATTGCAATTGTTACATATAAATTATCATATTTATATCACCACCCTCATTCCTCACCACCAACATCATCACCATCACTATTCATACTACCAACATTATTGGTATCATCTACACCATCATTGTTATCGTCAGCGTCATCCACACCATCGACATCATTGTTATCATCATCCACATTACAGTAAGAGGCAAAGGTAGAGTGAAGGCATTTTATGGAATTTTTCAGCATGATACACAAAATAAAGTCAGAGAAAAGGGAAGTGGGCAATTGCCCCAATTAACCGCTCATCCAACTCCACAGCCTTTGATCATCTACACCACCATCACAATCATCCTCACCTTCATCATCACTGAGGTCCATGTAATGGCATACAATAAGTACTTTTAAAAAACAATTGAAATAAATAAGATGTTCGCCAGTCGGAAAGAGTTTTTCCAAAAACTAAATGGCCGTCAATCGATATTTTTTAACAAATCAATGTAAAATAAACCCTAACCCTAATCCTAACTTGTTAAGAAGGAGTAAAACACCAGAATTTGTGATTATAAAAGAATGTCGTGAGAAACTTTTACCTTTAACATTGTTTTGTTGAAAAATATCGATTGATGGACATTTAGTTTTTGAGAAACTCTGTCCGACTAGCGGACATCTAGACACTTGAATAAAACATTCTTTAGGACTGGCTATTCTTTTGTGGATTGTATAAGTGCGAGATACCTGAGCAAGTTTTAAATATAACATTGCATTCTCTGTCTCCAGTGCCACAATGCGTTCTTCACGTGACTGTACAAAGAAATGACAGATGAGTACAGTAACATTAACAAGATTCAGATCGATTCATAACAATAATACGCAATTAATAAATCAATTTTTATTTAAAACCCGTTAAACCACGTACCCGCAAAAGACGCTCAAGTTTTTGAATTTTTTCTTTCATTGCTTCCTCTGATCGTTCTGGCATTTTGAAACCACTCTTTTAAAAGAAGAAAAGGAAAAGAAATTTTAAAGATTGCACTATTAAAGTGCCTTAAAAAAATGTTCTATTATAGCTGCTGCAATCCCAGTTCGTTGACAACCAGACTATTTTGTTTACACTGAACACTTTGTCATTAAAGTCAGCGGTGGACAAATCCGAAGGTAGACCGTCACGTGTCTTCTAACGATACAAGAGCGAGGTGAATGTTTTGAAGGAAACTGTAATAAAAATTGTTTTTTGCTTATTTTTTAATTAAAGAAACTGCTTTCTTTCAGTCGCGGATAATGTTTCATCCGAGATACTTTCAGAATCAATACAATGATTTTGAAGGCCAGCTTGTGAACTGTGACTTTATAAAACAGCTTGTTCCGAAAATTCTTGCTAGTATCTATGAAAGATTTCCACCAATCGCACAAAATACCGATGGAGGCCTTTATGTTGGTGCAGCTGGTGCTGGCTATGCATTTTACGCTGTGGCAGAGAAACCAGAGTTTCAAGAACACCGTGAGAAATATCTCAGGGTTGCTGCGGAATACGTTCAGGTTCCTACAGTATAAATTACTTCTTTGTGTTATATTCAAATGTAGAGTACATTATAATCAATTATAATATATATATATCAGTATAATATACAAGTTGTTTTCTGTTTAGCAGTAGTGGATGAATATTCATGCTTATCCCAGCGTGTGTAGTGTGGAAGTGGTCAATCGCGCTTTCTAATCATTGAAACAACTAATTGTTATAATTATTACTGGGCTACCTCTGATAAGCCAAGCCATAAAATAGGTTTGTTTCTCCATGTTAGTTGTCCAGACAAAATGTGTATCCCACAATTCCCTGCAGTGCCAACTTGACACACGAAGTTCATTTACCGGTAGTAGAACTGTGAACACTTTTTGAGCATCTTATAAATTTAAGATAGAAAGAAAGTTCTCTGTTCTGAGCATTCAGCTTTAGAAGCACTATTCTTTCTAACAACGTATTGTACCATAACCAGTGTAAAAGTTTTATCATTCCCTACACCCAGGGAGGGGGAAAGGATAACACCTGAGGTTACCTAGTAACGTCATTCCCTACACTCAGGGAGGGGGAAGGGATTATAACACCTGAGGTTACCTAAAAACGTCAATCCCTACACCCAGGGAGGGAAAAGGATGACACTTGAGGTTACCTAATGATGACAAATTTTAATAACTATAATGAATAGTTTTTTAACTGACAGAAGTTTGTACTATAACTTAAATATTTAAACTAATGTCTTGCATTCTAATTTGAAATTTTGTAAATTGTCTAATTTTTCAAAGGTTGCGGTCAAGGAATGTTCTAAGGAGAACCGACACAAGGGTAATATTGGTGCATCATTCTTATTGGGACACGCTGGCGTATATGCTGTATCAACTCTTGTATACAACAGTTTAGGTAACACTTCATTTAATCCATTGGTCGATGTTTTTATGATTGTCTCCATATATTATTGTTTATAGTTTTTTAATATAATGTGAACTAAATTTTGTGCATTTTCTTTCTTTCTTTTTCTAAGGTCTGGAGAAAAAAAGAGATGAATGTATTCAGAAGTTTCTGGAGATGCATAGAATCAGCTTACCTATCAACTTTTTCCGAGCTGGCTCAGATGAGTTGTTTGTTGGTAGAGCAGGCTACCTGTGTGGTGCAATGTTACTCAACTGCAAGCTTGGGAGGCAGGTTATTCCAAGAGAAGTCACTGAGCCTTTGTTTAGCACAATTATAGAATCCGGAAAACAATATTCCAGCCACTATGGTTCAAGAAGCCCATTGATGTATGCATATTATCACACTGAATATTTAGGTAATGTACTGGTTAATTAAGAAATAATTCATGCGTAGCATGTGTCTATCGTGTTATAGATGCATGCGGAAAGTTGGGAGAACTCTAAAGAAGCATTTAGTGGTTCTTTAGCCTTTTGAGTGGTTTTCCAACTACCTAACTGCATCGATTTCATAATATGATAGACAAACACTATACATGAATTATTTGGAGGAGAAAAATATGTTCTTGCATGCTGATTAAGTGAAAATCTCTTCCCTAACTTCATTAACTGAATTATCCTGAAAATTATACTTGATTGAGAAATTGGGTAACTCTTTGTCTAATATGTGTGTCTTCCATGATAAAAAGAAAATTGATTGTGAAAATAGATGGAGTTAAAAAATGTTTCAGGAGTAAAATTTGCAAAAATTGAGTCTTTATTTCATGAGATAAACCTAACTTGCTCAGGCCGATGGGTAATTTTCTAATTTTATTCAATAGTTCAGAAGCAGTGGCAGTAAATGTTGAGTGGGGGGGGGGCAAGAATACGGGCC
>JAOTRI020019747.1:0-18652 GCA_028564885.2 Zoanthus sanctaehelenae | reverse complement strand
GATCCTTGTAAGGGACCTCGAGTCCTATTATCTCTACTCCTTGGAACCTCACCAAGTTCCTAAATGTTCATGTTCATTGTTCAAAACAGAGTCAAGACTCGTCTTGGATAATTATAAATGATGGATGAAGTAATAATAAATAATAAAATATAATAAAAATGAAATATATTTATTTTTTATTATAAATTTCGAATAAATTAAATCTTGCCATGCAATATTTCAAACAAACGAGATATGTCCCAACCCAATTAAGCCCCCAAGGGTGCGCCCACGCAACTATCGAAGAACAACTCAAATATTTAACCGTAGAAGTATTCTCACCTTTCCCCTTGTAACGGAAACATTGTCCTATCGTCATAGTCCATAATAGGTTGTGACGGGTTAGGATCGGTGACGTCTGGTAGCTCTTCAATGTATTTCACCTGGGTGGTGCGGGGCTGTGGTATACCACTTACTTGGGTAGTAGGACTGGGGATAAGGGAAAACAAATCAACATGCACTGCCGACTATTTTGCTTATGATTAATATACCTGAGTTTGCACAACGGTTATTGGCAAATTCTTGATGGTGTCATTGTTTAGCGTCATCATACGTCAAGATGAGTAACCATGTCGTTGTAGTGACGTCATCGTATCGTCATGGTGACGTCAATAAATACAAGCAAAATTGTATGCTTCATTAGTACACAAACTAAGGTAGTCCATGAAAATGGTTAAAAAAGGTCAAAACTCAAAACCCGAAACTGAAAGCAGTTTCTAAGAAGAAATCCCTGCACTAAACTAAAATGATTAAATCCTTTACCATACAGTCCCATACGGTCTAAAACTTTCATTATCAGTTATATTTTGGAAAAACGGCTTCTCTTAGTTCCTCAACATCATTTTGGTTTGACTGTCTGACCTTTTTCACGGTTTAAATGTTACTTTCTTAGCATGCAAGTTTGCCCCTTGAGCCTCAATTTGATTAACATATTCTTTTGATTTTAAAGATTGTAAACGAGGCTTAACGAGCAAATTTGAGAGCAAACAAAAAAAATATTTCTACCGCGAAAAATGTGTAGTTGTTATTGTTTTCAAATTTTTGTGCAAGTATTTACATGTAAAAAATGCCATATTGCATATTGTTTAATGTTTCATATAACTATCTAATTTCAAATCTATACAGCATTTCGTTTTGGTTCGATTAGTTTCTTTCTTCCTAGCTTCAAAGTTCTCGATTCAACACTAAATATAACCTATAAACATTTACTATTTATATTCTTTCTCTTTGGTCATAATTAACATCTATTTAACTTTTCAAAAGAGAACTGTGACAATAGATCAAAACTGTTAGATTATAACATCGCATCTAATAATGTGCTATAGAAATGTAACAAGTGTATGTAATTAATGTTCCTAACATATATAATACCCTAAAGTACACTCCATAAACCTGTTTATGCAGTCAGAATTATCCGGCCAATCATAAAAGAAACATTTTACCGAGAATGTAATAAATTAGATTCATACTATTGAATCTTAGAAGGGCCCCTTTAGGCTAACAGAAATCATCTTCTGGGCCCAGTTCCTCAAAACTCGATTAGTGTTAACCCAGGATTAAATTTTTAATCCATGTTTCTGTTTTTTACCTTCTATAGCTTGATTTGGGCTGGAATTTCGGATTTAACAAATTTCCTTATGGGTAAAACTGAGCAGAATTTTATAAGCATCACAAAGCTTTATTTTTGAAAAAATGGTCTCTTAATTTTGTCTTAATCCAGCATTAACTATATCGGAGTTTTGAGGAACTAGGGCCTGGATAGTATGAATGTCTAAATTTAGGGGGCGAAATATTTTTATTTATATGAAAGCTATTTGAATTTCTCCGCAAACCAAACATAAATTAACGTACCTTACATCCACGATATCGACTTTGTAATTGTTGTTATTTTCTATGTACGCTGTTGGTTTAGGAGATTCTCTTGAGCTAATCATCTGTCAAAATAAGTACAAAATAAATTCATAATCGCACGTGTAGGTAGCAGTTAGTGGTATCTATCAAAAACGGTGATTTCTTCATTGCAATGCAGTATTTGTCCCTAACTTAACACTTTTTTAAAAAAAAGACGATCAGCTAAGCTAAATTATTTACGAGGGACGTGGTGAAAGAGTCTGCACTTATATCCAGTTTCTGTAGTGTGAATTGGATGAGAGTGTTTGACTACCCAGATGCTGGTTCTCATCCCGGAAGGATAGTTTGCTGGGGTGAAATTCTAGTTGGGAATCCAGAGATCTTACAACCATCGCCAACCGAGACCACCCAAGAAGAAACAATAGAGAACTCAAGAAACAGGTGTTCTTGTTACCACGAGGCCATTCGGAACTAAATTGTCAGCAAATCCCATCCACCTGAACACGTCATACGGTCGTGGTGATCTTCACGGAGGCTAACAAGCTGCTTCTTGCCTCCGTGTTGATCTGTCAGATCTGCTAAGTTTTTTTTATCATAGTTATATCTTTAATCACCAATATTTTTCTTGATAGCCCATTGTAATTTAAATAAAAACATCAAACAAACTGCGGAAATAAACACGGTATACCAAAATATGCTGTTGTTATAAAAATACATTTAACTTAACGTTTCGTTTGTTACAACAAACATTTTCAGAAGTGACCGTTACATTTTACATTTGAATTTTATTGTAGCTAATTGTAACGGTCATTTCTGAAGATGTTTGTTGTAACAAACGAAACGTTGCAAAAAGGAAAATACAACTACAGCATGCGTTGGTATACCATGTATATTTCCGCAGTTTGTTTGATGTTTTTATTTAATCACCAAACAAATTGGCAATAAATCTTTTTATAAAGTAAATTATTAACTTACGATTACTTTAACACTGACTTTTGCTCCAGGTTCTTGCTGTACATGCAACTAGTTTTATGATCATTTTGTTTACGACTGAAATCTCAAAATTTGTTTTCGCGCCTTTTTACCCTGTGTGCGTCCGTCGCAGTAGCGCCCGCGCTGCTTAAGTTAAAGAATGGCGCCAAAAACGCCGATCTCGATCCAGTCTACTCTCGAAGAAATGACATCCCTCGTGAAAAAAAGTATTCCGGTCCTTAAGTTCTCTATTACTTTCCTTCACGCACCTTTCGTCCCTTCATAAAATAAATAATCAATAAACCTGACTTTGAAGAGAATAGATAGGTGAATAAGGTTTGTTCTGGGTAACTCCCATTTTCATCATATAAGCAAGTAAACAACCAATTTCTACTACTAAATGCCCTTTTAACTGTTTTCAAACTGGCTATAAAGCTCCCATTTCTAATAATGTCAGGGCCCATATGATATCTTATCTATTATCGTTTTATATTATTACAGTTGCAACACAAAAAAATTCAACCAGAAAACAGCAGTTTGTCATTAAATGTACGTCCCTTTCCTGACTATCGGAAGAACTTTCATTACTTTTCGCAAAATATTAATCTAAACAACGAATAAGTAAGCAAGCACCTAAACATTCAGGGCCCAGTTGTTCAATGGCTGGTTAAGTTTAAACCTGGGTTAAGCAAAACTTCAAACAGAAATTTCTTCTTTAAACAAAGGTAAACGGTTATTTATGAATACTGTTTTGATTTTTCTAGGAAAAGTCTTGTTAATCCCACAATTACAGCTAAAATTTTTCCTTTTAAGAGTGGAAACAGGATCGTGGGTTAAACATTTAACACTGGGTTAGTGCTAATCGGCTATTGAACAACTGGGCATAAGTAATTTAAATGCAGTCTTACTTTTTCTTGTCTAGGCAGTTCCTGTTCTCTAGGCTCCTGTCTCGGCATCTGATGCTCTTGAGGCCGATATGTTGAGCTAACTATATCTTTCACTTGCTCTTCCACAGAATCTGTTGATCGCTTTGGCTTTTGCTGTTGTCGTTGCTGTTGTTGTTGTCGCTGCTGCTGCTGTTGTTCCTGTTGTCGTTGCTGCTGTTGCTGTTGTTCCTGTTGTTGTTGTTGCTGCTGCTGCTGCTGTTGTAGATGCTGCTGTTGCTGTTGCTGCTGTTGTCGTTGCTGCTGTTGCTGTTGCTGCCGTTGCTGCTGCTGCTGCTGCTGCTGTTGTTCCTGCTGTGGTACTGATGTAGAAATGCAAAGAAGAAAATCATAATGAAGACTAATCCGCTTTTCATAATTCGATGAATCAAAAGTGGTGTTTTTGAATATTTCTCTGACGCATAGTACAGCAAAATCATCCAAAACAAAGCTGTACGATACATTACACTGCAAAACACCCATACAATCAAATGGAAAATGCTTTTTAAAGAACATAGATATCACTGAATTTATCGAAGGCAAATTCATAAACCATCTTTAATGAAACAAATGAAATGTTACATTTCAAACCCTTCCAAAGGTGGGTAACCAAAACAATTTATGAACTTGTAAACTTGTTCGTGCTAAATGCTAAAATCTAAATGTTCAGTTGTTGTAAGGTTTTTCCTTTCCTACAAAAATTTCTTTACCTTGAAAGGGAAATTCTATAGATCAATTGCCTTGCTGGTATATACTAAAAGAATTATTCTATTTCAGTATCGGTGTAGGGTGGCACAATGAATCTCTATCACATGCTTTTGTTGCTCAGAAGATATTCTGCCACCATCCACCTCAATTGAAAGAGTCTTAAAGTGCCTATGAAGCGAAATCAGCTTTAATACCTTTAAATTGCCGCCTGGTTAGCCTAGTTGGTAGACTGCCTGTCTATCGTTAAATTGCCGCGTGGTTAGCCTAGTTGGTACACTGCCTGTCTATCGTTAAATTGCCGCCTGGTTAGCCTAGTTGGTAGACTGCCTGTCTATCGTTAAATTGCCGCCTGGTTAGCCTAGTTGGTAGACTGCCTGTCTATCGTGCGGGAGGCTTTGATTCGATTCTTAGCCGGTTTAGCACTCAGAGTCTTAAAATAATTGAGGAGAAAATGCTGCCTTTGCTCTAACATCTGCAAGTGGTTCGACTATCGTGTCTTCTCGAGTAAGGTTCTTAGCCCTTTCAGTCCCAGTTGAATTATTAAGTTCTCCCAACTTGAGCCCATGCTTTTCATTGAACAAGTTTGAGAGAATTTCACATTTAATCTTCAGTAGTTTACTACTCAGGGTCTTAACCCTTTCAGTCCCAGTTGAATTATTAAATTCTCCCAACTTGAGCCCGCACGTTTCATTGAACAAGCTTGAGAGAATTTCACTTTTAATCTTCAGTAGTTTACTCAGGTTCTCAACCCTTCCAGTCCCAGTTCAATTATTAGGTTCTACCAACTTGAGCCCATACTTTTCATTAAACAAGTTTGAGGGAATTTCGTTTCTAATCAACAGTAGTTTGCTTTGTTTGATCAATTCTCATTTTATCATTACCAAATGTCTTGTTTTGAATTTGCTATGTAAGGAGAAATTTAGTGTTGATATCTGATTGGGAGTGAAAGGGTTAAATTGTACGGTTTTGCGCAGATTATGCAATGAAAGTATAAAGTTTTTTGTTTCTGTAACGTAGTTCTGTAGGCAAACTTCCAAAGCCACATCAAGGAAAATAGCAAGAATTTTTCATACCTCAAAACTCGTTCACAGTACAGAACTCAAACTCAAGTTGTTACAATGACGTTATGTTTATTTGGGAACCATTTTATCGGGTTTAAACTACATTTACAACTTGAACAAGAGTGGTTTTTTTGCTTAGTTTCAGTTTCAGTTTATTAATTTGCCAGAAAAAAAAGCAATAACTTAAGCACAGGTATTCAAAATATTACAAAATTGTACATAGACTAGACGTAATTAAAATAACAGGAATAAAGATAATTTTCTGGCGAGGAAGCTCCAAAAGAAACCTTGCGGCTTATTGAAAGAGCTCCCTCCTTAAGCTTAGACTAACTATAATGAATAAAATACAGCGAGATCATCTTGAAATTATTAACTAGGATAAAAAAGCAAGCAAAACAAAATGGACAAAACGGATTAAAAGCAGCAAAAAAATATAGTAAAATTTAGAAATGGTGAGTCAGCTAACAAGATAGGTTTCTAATCTGGATTTAAAACGAGATGGTTACATACTCTATGTACTAACGCAAAACACAAACACAAATTATCCCAGATGCATCTCTCTTTTGCCTGATTGTCTTTTTTTTCATGATCTTTATGATCAAAAACAGTTTTCACTTCATAGGCACTTTAAATGTAGTGATGCTGCAACGCAACTAGTTAAATATGGTTAAAAATCAATCTCTTTTTCTCAGGAATACGAATCGT
Source organism: Zoanthus sanctaehelenae (assembly GCA_028564885.2). Lineage (NCBI taxonomy): Eukaryota > Metazoa > Cnidaria > Anthozoa > Zoantharia > Zoanthidae > Zoanthus > Zoanthus sanctaehelenae. Next base: position 12,393 of record JAOTRI020019747.1, on the reverse strand, counting down.
ACTATGAAATATTCTACCTTTCTGCACGTTCCCTGGTTCACTGAGCACTTCAATATATGATGCTGGGATAATCCCCGACTGGCCCCTTAACCGTGCGTCATACCAGTTCTTATCAATTCTTCTTGTAAGTGTTATAATGTCTCCCTAAAACAGTAGATGTTTTTAAAATATTATTAAAATTGAAATAATAATAATGATAATAATAATAATAATAGTGAGATCAAAAATAGAGAGAAGAAAAGTGAAGAAAAGACTTTGAAGTATGATCCGTTAACATGGGAACTGAAGGAACAATACAGAGGATATGAGATGAACCAGTATAATATCATCATGGATGTAATGGGTGTGGCTGGAGAAAATGCAGAAGGCTGTTTTATTGGTGACACTGAACAAGAACTTTGCAAGGACTTTTAAAGGATACTAATATCAAATACTGGCGGCGTTAAACATTGCAAGAACGTTAAAAGCAGTAATTGCGTTCGACGAAGGAAGAACGCTTCCTAATCTTGTGGGTTGCCTGTTATCGCGTAGGTTCCCTGTGCACGCAAGCGAAAGCTGAACCGTGTTTTTTCGTTCCATGGTTCACCTTTTCGGCGCCATATTGAATGACATCTCAATTTCGTTGAGCAAAGCATTCTGCCTCGCGCTTCGCTGCAAAACTTCAGAAATTACTATTCCAACCTACCAATACTCGAACACACTTTTTTAATCAATGATTACTACTAGTATGAACTTAAATATCAAGACTGATAGATTAACTATTGACATTTACCAGCAGTACTTTTAGACATTTAGATTATGATATTTATATATGTATATCAATATTTTATTCATTTATTAACTTTATATTTATATATTCGTTGTGTTATATTTCGCTTTGCTCAGAGGTCACGCCTTGCGTCTTGTGTTGCTATCTACCACTGAGCATACTGATAGTTTTACAGCATATAACAAACACATTATTTGACGCCGATTGCGAAGTTGCCCATTCTACCAAGCCAGAGACTATGTTTAATTGATCGAAAGTTCAAACATTTGCGTGAAAGTCGAATTTGCCGAGAAACGAAAACCGAAGAATCTAGAGAAAAACCCTCGGAGTCAGACTGAGATCGACAAACCTCAGCACACATGCCGAGCCCAGGAATCGAACCCGGGTCGTAGAGGTGGGCGGCACGATCGATGACCCACTATGCCAACTTTTATTTCAATTCACCTTTTTTGAACCTGAAACCAAAGAAAGGAAACAAATAGCTGTTTATTCTTGTTTAGCTGGTTGTCAAGGTACAAGGCACAAAAACTAAAAAGGGAGCAGTAGACGGGCATCAAAGGCGTGTCAACTTAGCTATGAAGGTACAGGTGTTAGGAATAGCTTACATTTAACAGCTCCATCAAAGTCACGCAATGATGTAGAACAATTTCACTAATGTACGCCATTTACAATTTCTAACCTTGTTACACGGTAACTCCCTTGGCTTCTCAGCTTTGAAATTGTATCTAGCCCGTGCTTCTCCATCACCAGGCCTTTGTGCTTGGGATGGAGCTGTTACAGGAGCGGGAGTTGGTACTGACACCGGAGTAGAGACTGGTACTGAAACAGGGGTAGGGACTAGTTCTGGTGATGACGCTGGAGCGGGAGCAGCGTGAACTTGGGTCGCTTGCACGGGAACAACGACCTCCACTTCTTCCTCGTCCTCGACTGGTCTTAGCTAGAAAAATAAGTATAATAACGAAGTAAGGAAACCAGCTGACAACGTAAGGCAAACAATTTTTAACATAAATAGAGTACCAGGGTTTGTCGGAAGCTTTAATCGAGATGAATAGATGTCCTCTGAAGGAGAGGAAAACAGGGAACGGGGTACACTCTTATCTGCTTAAAGCTACAGAAACTGGAGTAAAACTATGACTCTGGCAGGTAATTATGGATTTAACTAGTCAATTACCAATTAAAGAGAACAACCAGTTTCCAAAATGAACCTAAGCAAAATCATTTTTCTTTTGTTTGGGACACCTGAACGTCTCTGGGGATCAAGTGGAACGATCATTTTCAATAAACAAGTTAAAGTGCCTATGACACGAAAAAATCTTTAATCTCAAAATAAACGTTTAATGTATATATGTTGTCAAAAATCTGACTCCGAGCTGATAGAAATATTTGTTTACATCAAAAATTGATCTTGAAAGTCAATGCGGTATTCCCGCTCGGCTATTTTGGAGGTTGTGAGGTCAGTAGATGTGTTTACAGGCGGCCAAATCATGTTCAAATTCGGTCAAGATCTAAAATGACCGTTGGAATGACGAATGATGTAATCTTTTCAAACTATATGATTTGGACACCTGTGGTACACACCTGAGGCACAAGGGAATTAGGAAATGGTCTATCCGAATTAACATTTGACTTGTGACTTATTTTATACGAAAATTAATGTAATATTTAAACATTGAAGGTCAACTTTATGACTGTATCCGCGAAACAGAGCACGCGTGATGTTGGGAGAACGTTGTTAATTAACGAGCCGCAGGTGAATGGTTTTACAACGTTTAAAGTGTCTCTCCCAACATCACAAGTGCTCTAATTCGCCAATAAAGTCATAAAACGTTGTACTGTAATGCTTTTATGATATAGCAAAACAAGCGGCAAAACCAGTGAGAGAAAACTGTGACTTTATCGGTGTAATAAAGCATAGATATGAACCAATCAGAGCGCGAGTTATATCTTAGCTATATTATAAATTACAATAGAATGGACATTCGTGTACTGTTTTATTTTCAGTTGTGCGGCTTCAGCGAATAAAGTGCATTATCAAATGAACAAAAAGCACTTTTAAATCAGTTGCCACCGCCTAACCACGGAGTAAAATACAAAAAGTGACAGAGCCACCATAAACGTCAAAAGCAATACAAATGTGTAAAAACTATGTAATACAAAAGAAAATGCTATAACCAAAATAAATAAGGAATTGCTTCTTGCCTCAACGTAATTGGTTGGAAAGATGCCGGTTCGTCCGTTGATCTCTCCTTCTATCCAATTTTTATCAATCTGTCTTTTTACAATCATAATGTCTCCTTTTTTGAACGAAAGCTCCCTGATAAACAGAAAAACAAGCATACAGTTACAACTTCTACATTTATATACATGTCCAGATTACTATCTAAATAAGAAGCATCTTTTTCATACATGTCAATGAAACTTCTAATAAATATTCAAACCAATAAAACGGATATCATTAGCCGCCATCTTCTCTATTTAGGGGCTCAGTTCTAGAAGAAACATTATTCAACAAAAGTCAAAGCTCAAGAAAATACTAAACTCCATGACTTTTCCATAACCTTGGCCATTTTCCCAAACGTACATGACTTTTTCAGGCCTGGAAAATGCATTGTCAAATTCCAACTTTTAATGACCATGTGAATCCTATGACTGTGTACAGAAAGCAATATCCAGAAAAATATAAACAAACATTAGATAATTGTATAGTATATTGCAGGTTTATAAAAGCATTCAACAGAAGCCGGTACAACTTACTGTTAACGAAGTTATATAATGCAGAGATCTCCGTAGGTCCCGGCGACCGGCAAAAATCGCTGGCTAGTCGTCCTGGCCGTGCAGGCTACTCAGATCCAAAAAAAATAAATAAATAAAGACTTTTTGCATCCTTTGTGTTTTGCGTGCCTTTATAAATTCCTCTGTCGGCTACTCCATTTTTAGGGAGAACCCTGATAATGTAAAAGGTAACTGAGTGACAGTATCCCTTACCCTTTCACTCCCAATCAGTTATCAAAACTGAAATTCTCCTTACATAACAAATACAAATTCAGACATTTGTCATTTGTGAATTGATCAAACAAAGCAAACTACTGAAGATTAAAAGTGAAATTCTCTCAAACTTGTTCTATGAAAAGTATGAGTTCAAGCTGGGAGAACTTTTTAATTCAACTGGGACTGAAAGGGTTAATAACCGTACAGAAGATTAAAAGTGAAATTCTCTCAAACTTGTTCAATGAAAAGTATGGGTTCAAGTTGGGAGAACTTGTTAATTCAACTGGGACTGAAAGGGTTAGTAACAAAATTTACCAAAAGAAAACTATAACTAAAACACAAACTCACGCAAGTTGAAAAAGTTGACTGAACCCAAGAAAAGAACATTAATTTCGGCTACCATTGAAAGTATAAATGATTGGTGTTATTCGAACTTTTGAACCAGTTGATGAAACCCTATAAAGTGACCATTCATTTTGTTTGTCTTGAAGAGCAGGAGGGATTGGTGTCATCTTCATTCAGAAAAGAAAGCCATTATTTGTCTATCTTCGGTTTGATTTAAAAGGTGGAATCAGAGAATGTTTACGAATTCACTGAATTATTTCGTTAGATTGCCTATTTCACGAATTCTAAATCAATTTCAAGAAAAAAGATTATTAAGTTATAATTGACACTAATTTAGAATAAATAAAAAAACACTGTGGACCAACCTTGGATTCTGGGCTTGGAAACTATACAATGCCTTTGCTGTAAACTGTGGCTTTTGTGCAGCTTTTTTTCTTGCTTCTTCCTCTTCCATTTTTCTTCTTCGCATTTCTTCTTCAATTTGCCTTTGTCTTCTTTCCTCTTCTTGTTGTCGACGCATTTCCGCCTCTTCTATTCTCCTTCTTTCTTCTTCTTCTTTCCACCTCTGTGATTCTTCTTCACGCCGTCGAGCTTCTTCCTCGAGCCGCCGAGCTTCCTCCTCTCTCTGCCTCCTCAGTACATCATCATCCGAAGGAACGCGATTTCTCACATGAAGTTCTTCAGCAGCTGTTTGGTTTCGGTCCTGTTGTTTTAAGTGCAAAACAAAATGGTGTAAGGCCATTTTCTATCACACAGAGTTGTCGACAAATCAAAGAACCCACTCCAACACAATACTCTACTCGCACTTAAATCAATCTTACATGTGAACGACATCTTCTGGACACTGAAAAACAGTGCGATGTTCTTGAATTCAGAGCAATACACTAGATTTGTTAATGAAATGTGTGAATGCGTGTGAAGCCGGCGTTTTCTCAGCACACTGTTGTGCTCAATTATATTAATATTATATTCACCACAAACAATAGGTCAAGGAAAAAATTAAATTCCATGACCGTATGAATCCTGTTAAGTCCAACTTTAAATGTGAAATACAGTGCAACGCTATTGAACGTAAAGAAAAATAACTCATATTTGCTAATGCAGTGGAAATTCATTGCATAGCTAATTCTTTAATACCATATGAATCTAGAGCAAGATGCAAACCGTGCATGTGATAAAGGTCGAAAGTATAGCTCAAGAAAAAACAGAATTCCATGACTTTTCCATGGGCCTAAAAATTAATGACTTTTCCGTGGCACTTCGTGACCGAGTGAACCCTGACCGACTCACTAAGTAATGAGGAAAAAGTGAAAAATGCGTCCAAAACCATTTAAAAATTTTACCTTAAACATAATTTTAAGTTTTAAATTGTTACAACTCAGCAGTTAAAATGTTTAACGTCTTTAATGCATCAATCCGAACAGTTAAAGGGGTAATTTTTTACCCATTACGCAGGGTTATTTTATCTAATTAGTTTTATCTTCAAATGAAATTTGACAATTTTTCTTTGCTTTAATTTAGATTAAATTTTTAAAATGCAATATATTCAAAAAGTTATTGCAATAGTAGATTTTAAAACCTTACAAATTTACATTTACTAAAGATTTATATTTACATCAAATGGATGTAATAGGTAAGGATTAGAACACTGTTAACTATTACATTAATCTTTATAGTTGACACGATTCAGAAAAATCAAAGCAAAGACAAAGCAAACCAAAATAATATTTGTAACGCATATTATACAGTCAATAAAAAACTTTACGGCACTGGAACATTCTTCGCGACGGAGGTCTCTTTTCCGCGAGTGTTTTTTTTGGCGCGAATTCTAAACTTCAGCGGGCGTATGACAGCGACGAACGCAAGTTCGCAAAAAAAGGCGCGAAAACAAACTTTGAAGAAATCAGTCGTAAACAAACTTTAAATTGTCAAATTAATTACACATTCGGTAAAAACCTGGACAAAACACATTTTTAAAGTAAATGTAAATTGACGATTTCCTTACAGAGATTTACATACGATTTATTCGGTGCTTGAAGCCATATCTTCCTCAACAAAAAACTTTACAGTTCTGAAATAACAAAACAGAGGCAAAAACGCCTTGTAGACCTCTGCTACCGCGACCGCGACCACCTCGTAGGTTCACCGCGACCGCACGTGTTCTGGTACGTGATATCTGCTGAAAGTTTGTAGTTCCGTGACAACAACAATGCCAGGTACTTAAGCTCTCCTAAGAGTGCTTATGAGAGAAATATCTATTTTCTTTCCGGAGAAGCTCCATGTTTCCCCGAGAGGAAATAGACTGAAAAATCGGGACTCCAGAGCCCAGTTGTTCAAAAGCCGGTTAGCTCTAACCCAGGGTTAGATGTTTCACCCACGATCTTGTTACCGTCTTTGAAGGAGAGATTTTATTTGTAGTTTTGGGTTAACAAGACTTTTCTTAAAGAAATCCAAAGATTATTCATAAATATTCGTTGGCCTTTTCTTAAAGAAGAAATTTCTGTTTGAATTTTTGCTTATCCCAGGGTTAAACTTAACCAGCCTTTGAACAACCGGGCCCAGGGGAAACAACGCAGACGTTTCCCAAGAGAGGAATCAATAACCCTTTCAGTCCCATCTGTTTGGATAAATTCTCCCAACATGGAAATATACAAATTTTTAAAAGAATTTTAACTTTAATCTTTAATCGTTTGCTTTGTTTGATCAATTCTCATTATCTCATTACCAACTTGATTTATATTATAAGAGTTATGTAAGGAGAAGTTGGGTGCTGATAACTGCTGGGACTGAAAGGGTTAACTTTAATTCCAAATACCAAGACGCGCTTTAGTCACCTAAAAGATGCCTATTCTTTCTCTTGCCCCGAACTGCTCAGTACGTCATCCATAAAAACAGAATTTACTAAAGGATAATAAACCACAAATTCTCAAACAGGGAAGCAGTAAAAAGTAAGAAGGCTAAATAGAAACGCTTCTTATATTCTGACTTTTGCGAAATAGAAGAATACGAGCGAACTGAAATTCATCAAATTTGGATCATCCTCGGTGTAAGAACCTGTAAAGTTCACGAGTGACGTATAACAAAGAAAAAAATAAAGTCAAAACAATAGATAGAACGAACACAATAGCGACGAAACAAAGAAAACAATGAAGTCAAAACAATAGATAGAACGAACACAATAGCGACAAAACAAAGACAAACTTCACAGGTTCTTACACCGAGGATGAGCCTCAAATTTCCGTGGAAATTTTGCATTTTTAATTAATAAAAAAGCGAATGTTTCTTTTTCCCAGTATCAGAAACTTCGAATTTTCCAGGCAGAGGATCAAAAGTGTTTTGTTATATAGCACATATTAAAATATAACAATTTTTGAAACATTTCTATTGATGTCATCCACGTGACCACATATTGGCCAATTCGAGTTGAAAACAAATTAGCTATGTGACATATGAACAATTTGAGGGAAAATTTCCTACCAAAACATGAAGTATTTATAAAGCCGAAAATGGTATTTAACAAAAAAAGCCGGAAATGTCAAAAAGAGACACATTACGTTCTTTGACTTTGAACAAAAAAAATGCCACAATGGAATGCAGAACATTTTAAACCCAAAACAAGGCCTAAATTTCGGGTAGAAAAAAAATTCCTTTAAAACAAGTCCTGCGCCTTGTCTTTGCTTTGAAATGTGATTGGTTGAAACAGATAACAGATTGTTAAAGTTTATTACTTACAATGTTTCCAAGTACGACTCGAACGACAGTAACAGTAGAAGGCGAATAAAAGGAAGAAGATGGAAGAGGTTGCTCTAACACCGGTGGAGTTGTTACAGGCTGGCAAGTTAGTACAGAGAAATTTTAAAATTTGTCATTACAAACGGTTAAGATTAGTAAATAGATGTAGTTAATACACAGTGCCTGCTATGTGAAAATGCTTAACTGAAAGGTGCCTTTTCCCCATTGGTTGTTATATAATAATAATAATAATAATAATAATAATAATAATAATAATAATAATGCAGTATTTATATAGCGCTTATCCCATAAAGCTCTAAGCGCTTCACAAATATATACAGGTTTTTAACAGTTTGAGGGTCTTAGAAAGTCCGCTGAGCGGCTCACAAGTTATGGCGCAAATTGGCAGCCTGATAAGAAGTGCCCTCAGTTGAAGAGACAGACCACAACACCGGGATCACCACCCTGCTCTTTACGAGAAGTGTGTGGGTTCTTTCAAGTCCCTCGACAGAGAGATCGAGAGACTGGGCCTACGGTTTAACATCCTTGTCCGAGATTTGTTAGAGTTCATAAATTTGCCAAAACAATGTTATTATTACACTATCTAAACTGAACAACTTTCATTCAAAACTAAACAAAAACAAAAGATAAAGGGAGAACGTGGTTGGCGCAGTTGGTAAGATCTCTGCTTTCCAACCACAAGGTCCCCAGTTCGATCCAGGCACTATGCCGAGATTTGAAAATTTGTGTTGCCTCCTTTTATGCCTAAGCAAACTCACCTTTCCATCCTTCCGGGATAGGTATAAATGAGTAACCTCCGATGGATTACTGTCCCGTCCAGGGGGAGTCAAAGACTCTCATATGCTGAACACTACAGAGACCGTAGATAAGCACCGACTTCATGGGCCACTAGGCTCGAAAGGATTTAGCTTTAGCTAAAGAGCCAATAGCAAAGGAATTATGATATCTCCAACAGATATGGCAACAGAAGTGCAGAAATTTGTTGATTTTGGTAACCGTTTTGTCTGAGTGATTGAGTGACTTTTCTTTTTTCCTGATCATAATTAAGAGTCAGAATCTGAAATTATTTCAGCACGGCGCAAGAGGGTGTCAATAATTGAATATTTGTGAGATGGGTGGTGATTAGAATCAGCGTGTAAATATCTGTTGGTATGGGTTGTTTTCCTATATACCGAGTGTCCAAGCGAACCATCAGATTTGCGTCTAACTTGAACCTCGAGGAAGGGCAGGCACTTGTTGGGTCTAAGCCAGAATAGGAATACATTTTGAAAAAAGTCTTGATTTTCTGGATTTTTACTTACCAAACAAACAGTTATTCTAAGTATAACATGTATTATTAAAACGCACGCGATCACCGGACGTCTTTAGTTCTGGAGTTAGCAGTACAGCAGGTTAAGTGTTTTCTTTGCTGTGGTGCCAGCTATCCACCATTTTTAGCTCGTGGAGAGCTATCGGGATGGTTGGGAAATCAGGATGTCATGCGTAGACAATAAAAAATTTGTAATCGATTTCTGATCGCCTTAAGTTCGGCAGGTGCATTCATGCATTCGTTAAATGGTTGTTAAAAATGCCCTAATTCGGCTACTAATGAGAGACGTTCTCACCTTCGATTGATGTTATTATTACTGGGGCCTTTTACGTTAGTGCGTGTGAAATCACTATTCTGGTTTATTCCTGCTATTTTAATATCAGGACCAGAATGAGCCGTAGAGTCTTCCAAGTGATCCGCAATTAGAATTGGTTCCAAACAAATGACTCTTCAAAAAATTACCCATGTGAATTTCTATTGCAGTATTGGTCCCAAATGAACGACTTATCCAAAAAATCCATATGTGAATTTCTATTGCAGTATTGGTCCCAAATGAACGACTTATCCAAAAAATTCATACGTGAATTTCTATTGCCGTATTGGTTCCAAACGAACGACTCTTCAATAAATTACCCATGTGAATTTCTATTGCCGTATTGGTTCCAAACGAACGACTCTTCGAAAAAATCCATTTGTGTATTTCTATTGCAGTATTGGTCCAAACGAAAGTACCCTAAGTAAATTTGTGCTATTGATACTTGTCCATCACCCATAGCAGCTACGTCCTACAATCACTGCACTTTGAATAAAATGTATTTAAAAACTATACTTACGCTTGTTCTTCTAAACCTGCTCTCATACAGGCTGCTAGCAGATGGGGGTTGGTTCCTCTCCTCTTGTTGAACGGTAACTGGGTTGGGTTTACGCTCCCTACCTATGTGTTCAATATGTGTCGATGCTGGTGGTCGTCTTCTGTCAAGTGCATGAGATGGAGGCGGTGTGTATGTCCGCATAAGGCCTGGTTGAGTCACGTGGGAGTTATCTCGAGGCATGAACTGCCGTAATTCTTCGGCTGAATCTATACGAAATGATATGGACAAAACGAGATACAAAGTAAATGGGAAACCCGTGGTTTCATGTACTCAATTCTTGGTTGAAAAGTTTTATATACCATAAGGTAAACACATAACTGGTGTATTGAGCAATGGCTCTCGTTGGTGCATGAAATGGAGGGCTAAAGCTGTCAAGGAACATCAACTTGTGCTTTCCCTACTACGATGATCAATATTTTGAACTAAGAGATGATGAAACTTTACCCTTCAAGTAATGACTATTGCACTTCCATAGTATCTTTTACAAAATAGTCAAGACATTTTAAGGAGCCACCATCTATTGAGTAATAGCTGTTGCTGCACGCCAATCCAACACCAGAGATATTTCGATGAGCGTAGCATCAAAATAAAACAATCGGTTAGAGATTTGTAAGGCTTCCAAAAACATTTTTGTAAACTTACGAGTCAACGCCAAATTTTGAGGTATTTTTATTCTATCGTTCTGAAGTAGGTATATCGATACAGGGGGGATACAAGGGGTGAATTGGGTGAATTTTCACCCCCCCTTTTCTTCAATTTTCTGGTACATTTTTTGTACTTGCCACCCTTCTTCTGCTAGAGTCACTGGTAAATTCTTTGTAATACTGACCCCCCTTCTAGAATTCCTGGATCCGCCACTGCGATACCTGCATTGTCTGGGAGCTAGCTTGCGATGGATTAGTGTCCATCCAGGGGGAGTCTAAGACTCTCATCTGCTTAACACTACAGAAATAACTAAAAATAAGTCCCGGCTCCATGGGCCACCTAGCGTGTAAAGGATTTGGATAGCTATTTAAAATAACTAAGCTTGATATCCTTCAATAACGGCAAAGGTAAATTCAAAACTCTAAAACAGTTTATTGAATGTCTCTAGATTAAACAATTTCATATCTTACCGTAAGAGTGTTGCTTTTTATGGGACGGCACGGCATAATACTCGGGATGTTCTATTTTATCCAGAGGTACGTCATCACCTCTTTGAAGTTCCTTGTACCAGGATGGAACCTTGCGACCAACAGGCTCCCCTCCTTGCCTGATCAGAAGTGGAAAAAGTGGTAAAATAATTAGACCTATCATGACATATGGATCATACATGTGGGTGGTAAGATAGTGAAGAAGCTATTTTGAGTAAAGAGGAAAAACGTATGGCTCAATAAGATGTGTGGTATGAGGTTGGCTGATAGGGTAAACACAGGAGAGTTCATGGAAAGATTAGGACTGTCTGAAAGATACAATTATAGTTCAAACTGTCAAACCTGGAAGTTTCAGATCGTTAGGTCATTTATCGAGAAAGGGTGATAAGTAGTGCGTGAATTAGTCAATGAATGATGATGATGATAATAATAATAATAATAATAATAATAATAATAATAATAATAACAATAATAACAACAACAAGAACAACAACAAAAACAACAGTGCCACCATGGTTTTCAAAGAAAAATCCTAAACTAATGTATAAGTCCAAAGACACCCAAGCATTTTGGGATGTCCTAGTATACGCGAACCATACATTTGCCAGCAAGAATAGAATTGACGCACGTTTTGTCAACCACGTGCCCAAGCAAGTAATACTGGCAGAGATGAGGTGCACTTGGTTGGAGAATAGAGAGAAGAAAGAAGCCGAGAAGACAGAGAAGTATGGACCACTGCGCTTTCAACTTGCAAGGCGCTACCCAGGATATAAGATCATCCAGCTGAATGAGATCATAGACATGCTAGGAGGACGTTGAAATCCAGATGAGGAAGATCTTCGGTGTAAGAACAAAGGATGTCGTGAAGAAGATGCAAAAGGCAGTCATTTCTGGCTCACTGAACTTAGCTAGAACGTTTAAAGTTAGAATGATTTAGGGAAAAAAAAGAGAACAGTAGATTTTTAAACCAATCCAGATCCAATTTTAGAGTTAAAATTTTAGTCTGCCTTTCCTTCAGAAATTGATTCTTTTTTGTTATTAGATATGTAAATTTAGAATTTTAAAAGTTGTTTCATAAACCACATAGGTTACGCTCATAGCGCCCTATGTTGGTGGATTGCTATGCATCTTTACCTGTACATACTGCAAAACATTTGGCAATGAGAAACTGAGAGTTGATCAAACAAAACAAACTACAGAAGATTAACAGTAAAATTCTCTCAA
>JAOTRI020019648.1:0-18664 GCA_028564885.2 Zoanthus sanctaehelenae | reverse complement strand
TGACCTAATTTGATTGAGGCAAAGTTGAGAAAATTGCTTTCAAAGTTGGCTTTTTAACAAAAACGAAAAATCCTCAACTTTGACTTTCTCGTCGTCAGCAAAGAGTTAAAGACAAAAGTTTACTTAAAGTTAAACATTTCTTATAATTATTGTACGTAAGTAGAACGGATGCAAACTTTCAGCGTGCTTCCAACGCGCTATCTTCTAAAGGTTGGATTTTATATAAGGAGCTGGGCTGGTTTACTGTCTTCGTTCAAGATTTCTAGGTCTTATCAGCAGGGTTGAGCTACCAGTCGGGCATTAGGCACTTAAATGGGGAGTGTCAAGACGACGCGCATGACGGAAGCTACGCACCATTTCGAAATTTGATTTTAGACAATACTCAAACCAAAATATTGTAATCTAAACGAGAAGAGGCCGCATCTAAGGCTTTATTCAGCGAAAACTCACACTACTTCTAATGGCAAAATGGCGCCACTCAACACTATATACTAACCGCTGACCTGAGCCCGCTATTGTACACAGGCAGCCCAATAAACAAATACTAATACAATAGTCAAGTAACAACAAATACTCATACAATAGTCCAGTAACAGTCACAGTTCAAATATAAAAACAGAATCATCTTTATTTTGTTCGCATACAAGGGTAATCTGAGTGACATATTTGTTTGTTAACACAAAAGAAAACAACTATCAACAATACTTGTGTGCTGAAGAAAAAACCATGATAGTTTTAATTTGATAAAAGCTCAAAAGAACTAATCGTGAAATCTGAAACCAAATATTTTCGGCTGGCGCTTTTCTTCTTCGCAATAACAACATGAATTCACCTAAATAAGAAAATAAATCGAAATTTCAACTGTAACGGTACTTGAACATCTGAAAACGATGAAAACATAAAATCATCAATATATATATATTTCATTTGTACTCACCTCACAAACGTCCTTCACGTCTAAATGGCCCATTCAAACTGCTTTTCCAAATATATCACAAACATGAAGCCAGCGAAAAACAGACCATACATTGCTGTTAAAATCTGGAAATTTCTCGATAAACTATGATCATGCACAATACGTTCAAAAGTTGATTTTTGAAGTTTTACTCGGTTAGCTTTCTAGCTTTGATACTCCAACTTAAATATCATATAGAATAATGAAAGACTTTAAAACTGCTATTAGTATCACTCAACTAGTGGACTAATGTAAATCCTGCATTTTAATTGGCTACGCTACTAGAGGACTATTAGTAATAGTCATCGAGTAGCGAAATTCGCACGTTTTCTTTCGTTTTATTCCCAAATAAATCTTTCTTCAACTTGCATTTGCTAACTTTATTATTGCTTTTTCTGTCCGACAGGTTGGGTGATACTAAAACAATTAGATCCTTCGCCCTCACGGGCCACGGGTTCAATAGCCCATGAGGTTTCCCCAATTAAGAATCCAAGAGACAAACCAGTTGGCTATTTACAAGGCATGGTAAATTTGTCCCTGGAATGACCGAGGATGAATTTATTCAGTGGTCAGAGTCGGGGAATCGATCGCGGGTCTTTCGCATTCAAAGCCCCAACTCTAACCACTGTGCCACGCTGCCTACATTTTCCAGTTGAAGGAAAAACAATAGAAACAGTGAAGATACTGCAAAACGATACGCCTCGCACTTTATATGTGAAAGACCTCTTGTGTTTTTCATATATTTTCCTACTATTCGAAGCTTCAGCCTGAATTTGCTCTTAAATTGTTAATGGTACAATCACAACTACAAGTCTTGGTTATTTCAAATCGTGTTTTTTTTTATTAATGTTAAATGAAGTTAACACTTTCACTCCCAATCAGTTATCAACACTCAACTTCTCATTACATAAATACAAAATAGGACATTTGGTAATGAGAAAATGATTATTGATCAAACAAAGCAGACTTCTGAAGATTAAAAGTAAAATTCTCTTTAACTTGTTCAATGAAAAGTATGGGCAAAAGTTAGGAGAACTTTAATAATTCAACTGTAACTGATTTGGTTAATACCATCAACAATAGACCGATTAGTTTCCTAGGGGATTAAATTATTTATTAACTCATATCCAACGCGCGTTCTTTAAATAATTGTTTGTTGTTGCGCATGTTGTGCATTTTCATACTAATTTATTTAAAATTATTTGTCCATAGGGAGTAAACAGTACAGAACAAATAAGCTTCCTGACTTCGGAGTTTCCCAACATGGAAGGTGTTGCAATCGAAAGAGAGGAAAAAAGGAATGAAGAAAAGACTGAGTGTCGCCAAAATGGTAAGAACAATAAACACGTGTGTGTTAATGGAAGGGAAAAGGTAGGAGAACGTGGACCTTTAACTTTGAACTCAGATAGATCTCTCCAAATAAGTTACACTGATCGTACACGATGGAAATAATTTAAAGTTCTCATGTAAATACAAGGATGTAAAATAAAACTAAAAGAAACAAGAGACATCCTGTACTGTAACCAATCAGATTTCAGGAGTTGATTTAGAGCACTAGGTGAACTATAACCTTTTAATGAGCATTTTTGTTTTGTTTATCTACTTCATTAAAGAGCCAAACAGGACCGAGAATGAGGAGACAATATACAGTGCTTTTACAGACGATGACGTAGATATTCATGGAGTTGGTCTTGACTGCCAGGTGTTAAATGGGAAGGTGCAGGAGAAGGAGGTAAAAAAAATTCTTAATGCTTTGTTGAATAGTAATAGCGCACTCAAGTATAAGGATAATCAGAGAGATATGTTTACTTGAAAAGCAATAATAATGGAATATTGTTACTGGGATTTTTTGGTGATGTGGTATCTTTAGTAGAAGAGTCGATAAAAACTAAGTTGGTATTACTCAATAAAGTTGGTTGTACCTCCGAGCCATCGTATTCTCGTTTTCAAATTGCTGAGAGTTAAATATCTTACGAGCCAAGTGACGCATGCAGCCGGGGCTAATGCCGGTTTGCAGGACCAGATTCAGGAGGAACATCCCCATCCCCCCTCCCCTATCCATTTTAACCCAAGCGATTGTTTCCGGTTTCTTGGCAATCAACGAATACTTTGAAAAATATGCATCTGTATGATAGATCGAGCTGTTTCTTTAACCTCCACCGTGATGATGAGGTTGCGATCAGTTCACTTTTGAATATATATTTAATAATTAGACCTCAAGGACGAATGGACTACGAGTAATAGTCCACGAGGCCGTAGGACAAATGGACTATAAAATATCTGCTTTCCCTTGCAATCATGATAACGTTTGTCTGCATTCTTTTTTTATATTGATCGAAGGTTGCTTGTATCTCTTACCAGCAACCACGTGTTCTCCAAGAGGACTTTTATTCTACGAAGGTTAAACTAGAAATAAATAAGCAGAAATCTTCAGAACTAAAAATTAATCACGTAAAGAAAATGTGAGTAAAAATTACCGTTTTATTCTAATTCAATATTTTTATTCAAAGATAAAGAAAGAATAAATAAATAAATTTGAATTTATTTACGCAACACACTCGATCATGCCATGTTGAATAAATCAAAAATTTTGTTTCATTTTTTGGGTTTCAAACCCAGAAAACATACCGTAGAGGCTTAATAATTGACATAAAGGTTTTATTTTTAAAAACCATTTCAAATTTCATGGATAAAATAATATCTTCTAATATTTATCAATATCTTCCTAGTCAATGCTATCGTTACCATTACCATAGTAACCATCATCGCTATCTTTATTACCATAATCAACATCATTTTCACTGATAATTTATTTTTGTTACGTGTCCCTTCAGGGAGAAGATGAAGACAGCACAAGTCGGCTCAGTATCTTGTCTCCAGAGGAGTCGAATGTGAAGGCTGTGGAAGGGGAGGGTGAGATGCGAGAGGATGAAGACACCAAACCCTCGCAGATTGGTAAGCTGTCACCATTTCTCCATGGAAACAAGTCTTGATAGGAGTAATGCAAAACAAAACTGCTGCAAAACAGCTAACTCTAACCCGAGCTCTGTTAATGGGGTTAGAATCAAAGTTTGGGCTTAGGATTTAGGTTTAAGATTGTATTACTATCAGTTAATTCGCTGTTGTTTCTCTGTCTTTTTGGCTGTAATTCGCTACAAGTTAAAAGTTTTAATCAAAGGAAGGGTTTCTTTGTTTTATTTTCAAAAGCAACTTTTAGAAAGTTTAGAATCAAACAGTATATTGCACCTATCAAGATCCAAGTTTTAATTATCATCAAATGTTTTAGCAGTGACAGTGTGAGCTTGTAATTATCTAAAAGCTAAGATAAAATCATTTCAGGTTTGTATCTGATGGAAATTGAATTTGCCAGCCCAGCCTTGTTCATAAATTTTAGAATCAAAATAATATATTCTCAAAATGAGCCTAGGCGGGCAAGCTTGAATGGAGAAAAGGTAAAATTTGAAAAAAAGTTAATCAAATTAAATAGCTTGTGCATTCATTAGTTTTCTTCTTGATTAACAGATGAATCCAATATAACCTCTGAAATACTCCATGATGGATTGAAAGAGACACAAGTTAAGAGTGTTGATATGGAAGACAATATTCCACAAATACAAATGTCAGTTGAAGCTCCCATTGACGCCACTGACAGTGCATCAGCTGAGAATCCTACGGTGGAAGATACCGGTGTTATGGAACTTAAAACCGAGATTCACTTACCAAGGGAAGAGTTTACTAAAAACGTAATTGGAACTTCTACAAAAAATCAAAATGAGAGTGAAGCGAAAACCAATGAAAAAACCTTAGAGATAAAACAACAGAGTGAAAAAAGACCAAGAGAAATAAGTATATGTGACGAAACCCCTCTACAGAAACGAGCAAAGGAGGAAGAGCAAAAAGAAGACAATGAACATAAAATACTCGAGGAAGATATGCAAATAGACGAAAGAAATCTTCCTCAACTCGACGAATTCCTTGCTAATGTCACAGAGATCGAGTTTCAAGAATCCACTTCTGAGCAGATCTTTCCTACAATAGATACAGTAGTAGATAAACTACATATTGAAGAAGTAAACCATCAAGAAAGTAAAGTTTCAAATGGTTACAAGAGTACGGAGTCACACGAGTCTGTAGATGAGTTCGTAAATATTCAGAAAAAGCCTGAACAACGGCTCAGCCAGTACATTCGTAAACTTGAAACTAGTGATTGGAAAAGCGGAGACAACCTCTTGTCAGAGGAATTTCGTACTGCAGAGTGCATAGAAAATGAAAATTTTTCCCCATCTGTTGAACATGCAAACAATTTGGAAATTATGCAGAAAGAAAACTCTGATGCACCTATAGAGGATTCCGTGGAGGAACATTTTGAAACTACAAGAAAACCAGAATTGCGTCTGAGTCAGTACATTAATAAGCTTGAGTTGGAAGCACATATTATGTCAAGGGACTATTCTTTAGATGCTTCTGAAAGCATAGTCACAAATAATTTGGGAGACGAAGAAGTGTCCCTCAACAAGAACCTGCCAGAAGAAGCATCGCCAAAAAATGGAGACAAAGGCTTTAATGAAGAACTTCTAGAAACCTTAACATATTCTGAGGAACATACAGGTAAATATGTCGCTCCGAAAAGCGAAGCGCCAAGAGAAGAAGCCAATATTCAGGAACCAACCATGACGCTGAATACAGCATCGGTGTTGGAGTGTAGTCAAGAAGCTTATGAATCAAAGACCGAAGATCAGGACGATGCAAGAACTGTTGCCAACAAGGACCAGGAGAGTGTTGAACAGATTCTAGCAGTCATTGACACACTTCCTGAAGATGAACAAGTAGCAGGATCTGAACCAGCTACAAAAGAGATCGAATTTGATAGCAAACGCATGGTTGCACCGGCTAGTATGAAAGATAACATATTGCTCTTGGAGGACAAAACATCACCAACAAACAGACAAAGCTTAGAGGAAACTGCAGCTTCTAAAGAAGAAGCTGATGAAGTTCACGGTGAAAGTAAGGCTGTTTCCGAAGAATTCTCTCAAGATGAAGACGCCTCAAAACCATTTCATGATCACGATGAGGAACCTGGGAATGGATCACGAGATAAAAAAGCTGACTTTGGGCCAAAAATGAATAACGATGCAGTAGGGGAATCCGATGGTCAAAAGCAGGCAGAACGTAAGGTCGAAGAGGTAGTTAGTGTTTTCAAAGAAAAAATTTACAAAAATCAGGAAAATTTTAGTCTTCACGAAAATGAAAAACCAAAAGAAACGGATGTTTCTAAAGAGAATGGAGAAATTATGAAGGTGATAGAAAACGAGACAGTGTCATCATATTCTTCTACTGTACACACAACGAATGGATTGAAACGAGAAGACGAAACTCCACAAAAAGAGGAAACATTTCCCGCTCTCGTGAAACAAACTCAAGATGTTGAAGAATCCAAGAGGGAATTAGTTGAGATTACTGTCGCTTCTCAAGTGATGCTAGAAGAATCAGCGTTTACTCCGGTTACTACACCAACGAAACAGGATGAAATGCAAGAATCAGATGACGAAAACACCAACCAAACCACAGTGATCAGCATTGATGACCAGCCAGAAAGCAGCGAACCGCAATTGATAACCACATGTCATGTAAAATCAGGGCAACTAAGTTTGGAGGAAAGCTCAAAAGAAGGCAATACTTTGCAAACAGAAAGTGAAAATAAAAAAAGTTCAGAAATTATGTCTGGGACAAATGACAATAAACAACAAACTCTTTCGTCCAATACTTTAAATGATTTATCATCGCCTGTTATTTTAGATAAAGAGGAAAACACATCCCGAGCAATCGAGCTCTTGAAGCAATCGGAAACTGATAAAGACCTTATATTGTCATCCAAGTTAAAGAACAACACGGACGAGTATGATGTTGATAAGCCTGACAAAGTAACTGAAAGCTCACCAACTTCACAAGAACCACAAAGTGAAGCACTAAGCAAACAAAAAACGCAAGAAGAGTCTAATGTAAATAAGGATGACATAGCCATCATTTCTAAAACGACAACGGAAGAACCATCAAAGACCGTGACAACTACGACAACAAAAGTTGCTAAAAAGACGATAGTACTGCAACAGTCAAACGAACATGCCATAGAGAAGTCAAATATTCATTCAGTGTCTCCAGAGATACGTGTTACCTCAGCGACACCAACTCCTAGTGAGCTGGACCACATTAAGGAAGAGGAACACACCGGGGTTGCTCCCTTAGCAAGCAATGAGGAGGACAGCTGGGAGGACGAGACGAAGTTAATTGGTGATGAAAACAAGAAAGCAAATGATAAAGAACCAGAAGTTGAAACACCAGAAACAAGTCCTCGAACGGAAGCAACAAAACCAATCGTAGTTCGCGCAAGTGATGATGTTGAACCACTTGTTGCGAAAAAGTCGCATACGAAGAAATGCTGCGCTATCTTTTAACTCTACGGCACCATAGTCCTATTTCTAGTCATTTTACGGCACCTTGGTCTCTTTTCCAGCAACTTTATGGATGTGTGTGTGGTCCTATAAACAGTGTAAATACCTGCCGCTAATGAAAGTCAATAAGCAGTAAAAAAAAGTATAAACTACGGTAGCACGAAACGGCAAAAATCAAGAGAGGATTTATGACATAATTAAATAGGAAGCTGCGTCGCAGCTTCAACGAAAACAATTTGATGAAGTATAAAATTTTATACCCCTGTAAGAAGTAATCCTCAAAGTTAACTTCTTACTGTGCTATAAAGTGATAAAATTGTCACTAGCCATTTATTTGTTTTTAGTATGTTAGTTAGGATCGTTTCCAAAACTAGCCTCGGTCCATTTGTTCAAAAGGCTGGTCAAGTTTAACCCTGGGTTAAGCAAAAATACATACAGGAGTTTCTTCTTTAAGAAAAGGTGAAGGGTTATTTATGAATACTGCTTGGAGTTTTCTTGGAAAGGTCTTGTTGATCACCAAACTGCAGCTAAAATCTGTCCTTGTAAGATTGGAACACGATCGTGAGTTTAACATTAATCGGCTAATGGGCCCAATGCAACTACTTTAAATATGAGTTCCATAGGTTAAAACAAGGAAGGCGTTAAAAGTAGGTCAGATTTAAGGGTGTGAATTTATAAAATGGAACTGTTTCGTGTGACAGGCATTCTTTTACAATTAACTTAATAAAAAAATTGAAGATTTTATCATATTCAGTTCAATCAGTTGCCTTTCAAACGAATGGTTCCGCACTTAATTCTTAGCTAATCCAAGATTTGAAGACCTTCGTAACCTTTTCCGTCAAAGCGGAATAAACTTTCTATTTTTGTTGGATCGTAGAATATTAGTTTTTGCTGAGAGCCATTATGCGATCAGCTTCACGCTACAAAACAGTAGATGCCACTGCTGTTGCAACTTTACAAATAATGGCAAACAGTGCAAAATAAAATTCAGAAAATAACGAGTCTAACGAGGTCTTAAACAATTACAGGGTTCACACTGAGAATGAGAAGTAAAATTCAACAATTTTTCCATGACCAAATGTCATTTTTATTGACTTAGAAATCAATTTCCAAACATCGGGCCAATTACATCTTCTGGGCACAGTAAGACATTGTAACATTCTTGAATTTAGAGCAAAACACTTCATTCCATATAACGCAATTTCAACATTTCATCACAGTTGCGCTCAATTATATAATATTTTATTTGCCAAATACCATAGCTCAAGGAGAAAATAGGATTCCATGACTTTTCCAGACCTGAAAATGCATTTTCAAATTCCACGACTTTTCATGACTGTGGGAACCCAACATTATAGTAATTAGTGTACCCTCATGACCGTGAGAACCCTACATTATAGTAATTAGTGTACCCTCATGACCGTGGGAACCTTACATTATAGTAATTAGTGTACCCTCATGACCGTGGGAACCCTACATTATAGTAATTAGTGTACCCTCATGACCGTGGGAACCCTACATTATAGTAATTAGTGTACCCTCATGGCCGTGGGAACCCTACAATATAGTAATTAGTGTACCCTCATGACCGTGTGATTCCTGGAGAACTTGGCTGAATGTTCAGAGGAAAGTTCCGCAGTTGGCGCTGTTGAAAGTGGTTTTCTTGCATTAATGGTATTTGCTAGCGCTGTTGAATGGTTTACATGCAATGGCAGTAACTGCTGGCGCTGTTGAATGGTTTTCTCGCATTAATGGTATTTGCTAGCGCTGTTGAATGGTTTACATGCAATGGTAGTAACTGCTGGCGCTGTTGAATGGTTTTCTTGCATTAATGGTATCTGCTAGCACTGTTGAATAGTTTACCGGCTAACATTGATACCGACTGCTAGCGCTCTTAAATGGTTAAGTAGTATTGCTTCTATCTGCTAGCGCTGCTGAATGGCTAACAAGTTATCTATTTCAGAGAAGACCGCAGGTCGTGGAAATATTTGATTGGTTCTACACTCAATCTAAACTATGAACGATTACCCATACTTTCATCAATGAAATGCCTTCGATACCAACTTCAGGCTCACTCGAATGATTATAAGTTGTTCATATTATTTCCAATAAAGGGAGTTGGCCGCGTTGTTTCCCAACAATTAACAGAATGAAGACGTAAGATGATTTACTTCTACCACGATCATTATTTGCATTTATCGTATATTTTATCGCCATTGCGTGGGTATATTAGTAAACAAACTACTCACTTCCAATAAATGTCCCTGAAAAATTAATACGCAAACATCGTTCATTTAAAAACTCCGCGCCTACAATTGGTCAAAATCGATCTCTTTATTATGGTTCATCTGTGAGCAAACGGCTCCGTCGTACATGTATGTTTTGGGCAGTCTAATTCATAAAGTCTTTCAAACTACTTTCTATATATCACTAAAGATTAACGTCCGAAACATCAGTAAGTATTCTCTCTATTTATACTGGGTATAAATGACGTAATTATTATCAATTTGTTTATTTTGAAACACACACACTGCTCACGCTAGTCAGTTACCGCTAGTTAACAATTATTCGCACGAGCGCGCGTTGGATAATTGATTTATTAAAAAATTCATTAAAAATGTTTAATTTTTAAATTTTTTTAGCTCCTTTTAAATTTTAAGCTAACGCGTACGCTCACTCTATTTGTAGATTATGGCATATTGCTTCATATTCCATAATGGCTCAGCCAATAAAAAGTACTGAATTGCATTATCCAATGATCCAATTTTTAACAATTATAAATACAGTCAAGCGCTGGCGATAAAATAAACGAGAAATATGAATAATGAGCGAGGCGTTGTTTATTATACATTTGAGATTTGGCGATACCCCTTCATATCACATAAGAATATGAAATTTTGGCCACCTTCAACACAGTCAACATAGCAAGTAAATATACATCTCCTTAGGGTGTAGCTAGAGAAATCAAATACATGGAAGTAGTACTATCACTTAGCCAGCCTTTGTTTCTCGCGAGATGAATTCACAACACTTCAACGATGAGGTTCTGTATGATTGATAATTTATTTAATTTTTCACGACATCAATGTCAAAAAATGAATCTTAATATGTGCTGCTAATGCGCACTCATTTTTGTACACATAATTCACATGGAATTAAACAAAAATAGTTGAATAAAAATACTCTACGTACAAAGTTTATCGCCTTTTTCACCAAATTACTGAAAGTCTTCATATCTGTTAGCATTCCATCAAGAGATATACCACGCTGCGGACATAGTTAGCAAAACATGCGTACGCATAGACGAGCAACGCCTGTCTGCTTTGGTTGTTCTTTTCAGCTCCCCATCTGCAACTACAGTTGTTTACTTATAGTCAATGAAACTGTTCCGTCATCACATTGTTCTGCGTATTTAGTGGCATACTTGTTTCTTGATAGAACGAATATTACATTCAAGCACAGCCTATCTACAGCCTATCTACAGGCTACCACTATTACATACAACATTTACTTTGAGTCATAACCTTTCTGTTAATACGACAGGGCTCGACATAAACAATTATATTATTTGAACAAGAATATAAAATATGCTCTAAGAAAAGAAACAAATATTCGAAATTTGAGAATGCTTGTACAGTTTTGAAACAAAAATCCGTAAAAATAGGTAATTTTTGAGTCTCAAAACATATATTCTCCTTGAAGAGAGGTTTTGCATTTGCTGGCAAACGTTTTCTATTTTTTTTTCTGAATTCTTAAGTTTTTATGATCTGATTAATAAAATATTAAAATACCTTTCAACAAAGGAAAGTGATCTGATAAGTTTGTGTCAAACCCTGATAAAGCCCATAGGAAGTAAATCTCTACAAATCGATCTATTGTAATTTATACTCTATTTCAATTATAATAATTTAAGACTTTCAGATCAGAAGAAAAACACGATGTATATATGAATGTAAGGTCTTCAATTGCAAATGAGTGAAGATTACGACAACCAGTCGAGATCATCATCGTCATCATCATCAAATAACGGTGGAGGTGTTGGTTTGGCTGGACTCAAATCCTAAAGATAAACATAACGGACATCGATTATCCACCTGCTTGTAACGTTCTGGATTAAACAAAATTAAGTATTAAGACGTTCGGCACAACTATAAAATACACCGCAACTGACGGTAAAGAAATGGTAACCTTTTACTGCGCATTCGTCGTTCTCTAAAAGCAATTGCGCTGAATTATATCAACGACAGTGGCGGGGTATTCTATAGTTATTCCAGAAGTTCGAAATAAATTAATATGTTAAAGTACAAGTTTAATATATACTATGCTTTAAATTATTGCCTATACAAATGTAGGAAGGAAAGTTAAACAACGATCTCCCCGACTTGGGAAATTTTGGGTAAAAACTCAAAACAACGATAAAATTAATCCTTAATTTATATCAAGAATTTCAATAATGTAAAGATTCTTGAATTTTGCAACAAGTTCTTCAAACCATGTATCCCTCTATATTATTAAATAGTTATGGGTTTGAAAATGATGTGTCTGGTAGACGCACTTACTGGAAACGCAATCAACTCGAACATGTTCATTCATATATACTATAACACAATTGTGGGTTAGAGACTGATGTGAGTGACAGACGCACTTGTCAGATGGACACACAATCAACTCGAACATGTTCATTCATATATACTATAATATAATTGTGGGTTAGAGACTGATGTGAGTGACAGACGCACTTGTCAGATGGACACATAATGAACTCGAACATGTTCATTCATATATACTATAACACAATTGTGAGTTAGAGACTGATGTGAGTGACAGACGCACTTGTCAGATGGACACACAATGAAATCGCGCAAGTTCATTCAGTGAACTCAGTGATAGACTTTATACAATAATATAATTAAGGGTTAGTGACTGATGTGAGTGGTTTATTTACAAACACAAGCACTTGCTGGAGTGCTTTACGAACACGTTCGAGTTCATTGTGTCCAACAAGAGCGTCTGTCACTCACATCAGTCTTTAACTCGTAATTACATCATAGCAGAGGCTCAATCTGAGTTCACTGAATGAACAAGTTCGAGTTCATTGTGTGCCCAGTAAGTGCTTGTGCTGGTAAATAAACCACTCACATCAGTCTCTAACTTTTAATTACATGATAGTATAAAGAAAAGCAGTGCAACGAAACACGTAAACCAGTCGATTCTCATGTTTGAAGACAAATTTGAATATCTCTTTCTAGAAGTTTCCTTTTGAATTAGTTTGGGGATCAATTCAAATATAATTTAGAAGTTTAACAATTTTCATCGTTACAGCCTTTTTAACCGATTAGATGGAGTTTTGCTAAAGATTTTTCACAAACCGCTTTTAAACTGTTTATCTTATAGATTTATTTTATAGAATTGTTAAAGTATAGTGAAGTATATTACTCAATAGATTCTAATGGGACAGTATGGTGAAGTATATAGTAACATACAGGCCTGTTTCAAAAAGGAATTTAGTACTTTTTTAGCAAGTCTCGAATAGTGCCTCATTTTCTCTCTCACTGCTAAGAGGCTACGCGAGGATGGCGAGATGGCAGCATAATAGAGTCGCGCTAAAGAGAGATGCAAGCGGAAAAGATCTCGAGTGATCCAGGTAAATGCAATTAATGTAAGCTTATATGATGTAATGTCAATGAGTTCTTTTGTTCTTGAATGCACCAATTAGAGTAAGTTAAACTTGTGAGATCAAGGCAGCATGGTGAACGAACAAAGGCTAATTCGATTAATTTTACCGATGATATTGTATAAAACAGGATTGCCGTTAATCACGATTAATTGCAATAAAAGTTTATATGTTTGTATGGTTTTTGCAAGTAACGCACGCGCCGAGATAGTTGTTTAGTTAATAATTTGTTTTCAAATAGTAAGTTGAGAGCACCAGTTTTCAGTGTTTATACAGCTCAGTTATGTTGTGCTTGAGTTTTTCTCTTGCTCATTGGGACTCAGCAATAGCTATTACTATTTCTATGTTATGTTCCAAATACCTCTTCCTCCTTGGGTTTTAATGGACCAAACGTTGCCTCTACATCGTCATGATCGTCGTCAAATAACCTGACAGTCAAAATACACAAGATAACGAGTTGTTCGTAACAACATATTACGAGTAAGTCCTCAGTACAATACTAGCATTAACATATAAGACTCAAAATGTTTTTCGTTACTACATGTTAAAATAGCATTACAAAAATAATCTAAATAAGGAACATTAGACTGCATTTAATTAACTTGCACTCACGACCAGTAAAGTTATAATAATCATATAAATTATATATGAAAAAATTACTTGATTCCGGTTGGTCCGAAATTTGTAACTTCGTGCAATTGCAATCTCAATCACTTAAATCTGATTGGATGATAAACAATACAACGCTGATAAGCCAAACAAAACCCGGAAATTTCAATGACAACGCGATGGCGAGATTTTCAAAGAAACAAAAAAAATATGGCGTTTTCAGTAGATTTGTGGATTCAAATTAAAAAAAAACAAAGAATGAAAATACCTGTAGGTATAAGGCCGTTTGGGTGACTGTATAAAAGACTTTGTTTTAAATAATGAAGATTGAAGGTAAAAATGTTTCGTAACTGCCAACTTCAGTTAAACCTCGTGTCACAAACATGTCCGTACCAACGAGCTCCGCAAGAGAAAAATTTTCAATGAACTCCTTCGACAACTTGGAACTTAATTGTTTGTTTTTTCGTTTTTAGAGAAATGTTTCCAACATGATTCCCACAAATCACACGTTTTGAAATTAATAACAAAGTTCGGGCAATTTTCAAACAGATAAGATTTCTCTGGCACTTTTTGATACTCTTTTCATGTATATGATTAACAAGTAATCGAACC
This sequence comes from Zoanthus sanctaehelenae, assembly GCA_028564885.2. Classification (NCBI taxonomy): domain Eukaryota; kingdom Metazoa; phylum Cnidaria; class Anthozoa; order Zoantharia; family Zoanthidae; genus Zoanthus; species Zoanthus sanctaehelenae. The sequence continues at coordinate 4,365 of JAOTRI020019648.1, read as the reverse complement.
TTTTACTCGCTCAATATGAAATAAATATGAACTTGTGTGTTTTAAAAAGCTCAAATTTTGAATTACCCTTTTTAAAACACACTCGTGCAAATTAATTCCGCCGTATTGAACTCGTTAAGATTTGATTACATACACTAAAGTTATGTTACTAAAAATAACAAAAATGAGAACTAGCAAGACTAGATAACATTAATATTAACATTGCAACATTAAAATAATTGTTATAAACATTGCTTAGCATTATAACGAATATCTATTGTAATTCTTACTTCTCACAAAGATTACTCACGATTTAGGTTGATTCAGGTTTAGTTTGTTTGACTTGTCGTCGTTATTCTTGCAGGAGGAGTCTGAGGAATACACATGATGCGTTGGCAATAAGTTAATGACAAGATTAGTGTTACTAATAGTCGAAGATATAAAATGTGTCTGCCAGGCTAAATATGTTGTGTGCAAATTTATTTATTTTATTACATATATATTTAATTTTTATTCAAACACGGAAAATTCAACTATCTAAAAAGACTTAACAATAGTACTCTTTACACTAGAACTATACACTATACTAATTACAAAAACTGGTTTCCAAGAATGTCGCGCTCCTATATGAAATCGTCAAGCAACCGATTAAATACCCCAAGAGATTCTGCTTTTCTTGCCTGAAGTGGAAGACTATTCCATTGAGTAGCCCCACTATAACTTAAGCTATTTTTATAATAGTTTGTGCAAGGGAAAGGCACTTTTAGTTTGTTTTCAAAATCCCTTAGGGTATACGTTCCTTGACGTTCCTGAATTTAGTCATTTGAGATAATCTACAGCAAGACCATGTAATGGCTTATATACCATAATCGCTCTTTGTATTTTTTGCTGACAAGAGAGGTTTTACTAACCTAAAATATTGAGTAATGGGCTAGCTTCAGTGTCATAGTCAAAGAAAGTCATTATACGGGCTGCTCTATTCTTGAGTTTTTGTAGTTTTACTTGATTAAAGCGTTGTACAACTGATGCAAGGTAGCTTGTGGTATGAGGTGCCTTGTTCGTTTAATTGCCCCAAAGAACAGCATAAACATAACTCACTTTATAAACTTGATCTAAACATAATTAGAACTTTGAGCTAAATGATGAAAATGGTGCTCAACAAAAATATAATTTAAAGAACATGTTCAAAATAAACTAAACGCTTACCTTTTTTTGTTTCCACCTGTGTTTGGTCTTGCTCATCTTCATTGCTTTCTAAAGAAGTTACAAGCGCTGGTTCACCTTCCTTTGTTTTTTCATCAATTGACTCTTCGCCTGGTTGTTCGTGCGAGTTTTGATCGAAGCCTTCGAAGGTTTTTTTAATGTTGTCAACTTCTTCAGCTGAACTGCCAGTTATAACGTCTGGAAGATCAGGAACATAATTATTTTCGACTAGAAGCTCATTTTGTGTTATCAATAAATTTTCACTGTTTATCTCCTCTTTTTCTGATAAAAGTTCGGTTGTATCAGCAGAATTATTACAATTCTCGAAAGTAAATGTTTCTTTCGTTTTCTCAAGACCTTCTTCAACTTTTTCTGTAGTTTCTTCGTTGTTTGTTTTTAGTTCTTCTTTTGAAATACTACTCTCAATACTCTGTTCTTCATTTAGATTCTCGCCATTACATATCTCACTATTTTTATCATCCTCTCTAATTTCTTGTTCTTCTTTCTTCTCCTCTTCCTCTTTCAACATAATCTTCACTTTCTTCTCATCATCTTTCTCATTGTTCTCCTCCTTCTCCAATACCATTTCCTCATTCTTCAACTGCACTTCATCCAGGGTTTTCTTCTCCAATATCACCTTCACCTGTTCTGTTTCTGCCTCCGCCTCCTCCTCCTCCACCTCGTCCTCTTCCTCATCATCTTCTTCTTCGTCGTCGTCTTGATCTTCTTCATCTTCTTCATCTTCCTCCTCTTCATCACTTCCTCCATCTTTGCCAGTGTCATTCGTTAACGACTTCATCGTAACTTCCTACGAATATAAATATTTCTCTTACTACAGTTTGAACGACATTGATTTGTTGACGCACCGAATATTAAAAGTGCCATTTTTTATATGACCACTTTATCTACTACTGTTGCTAAAAATGTCTAAAATAGTTTAACATTGTCTTTATGGCAACATAGGTTAATAGGTATGTAAGTAGGTATTTAGGTATGTAAGTATTTAGGTAGGTACGGTTGGTAAGTAGACTATGTAGTTAAGTGAGGTGGTAGTTAGGTAAGTAGGAAGGTAGTTAGGTAGGTGAGTAGGTAGGTAGGTATGAAGGTGAGTAGGTGGGTAGGTAAGTAAGTAGTTGAGTACGTAGGTTACATATGTAGATACACAGGTAGTTAAGTAAGTAGGTATTTAGGTACGTAGGTACGTAGGTATGTCGATAGTTAGGTAAGTAGATATAGGTAGATAAGTAGGTAAGCATGTAGGTAAGTAAGTGAGTAGGTAGGTAAGTATATAGGTAATTAGGTAAATAGGTAGGTATGTATGTATGTATGTATGTATGTAGGTAAATGAGTAGGCAGGTAGACGGATAGGAATGTAAGTAGGGTACTTTATTGACAATTTGTAGCGGCTGACTTAATCACATTTAATCAACCTAAACAGGGATTATGTAAGTAGCACCATTTTCTAGGCACAAGTTCAATAAAAATATATAGTCGAAGTTTCCAAAAGAAAGTGAAATGCTGCGAGCTGATGCAAATATGTTACATTGTCGAAACTCCACTGCGAAACGTGACACGAGTTTCCACGTAACAGAGCTAAAGGACTCATAAAAGTGCATTGTTGTTCTCTAAAAACATCCCTGAAGAGAAAACTTCCACCAAAAATTAAATTAGCATTTGGCATCGTAGCCCGTCACGATTAGTGTAGCTGCGTAGCGTAGTTCAACCTGTTTGGTAAGAGCCTACACATAAATCGCTAAATTGGATTTATATACAGTTAACGCGTTGAAATTGTGTTTCCGCTGCAGCATAATAGAAGGGTGTTGCAAGAGCAGTAGCAGCATACCTTAATGGTTTTCAGTATGGCCTTCATGATCTGTGCTCCCGTATAATGATCGTCTGTGTTAAATTCTCCACGAAGCTCAAAATACACATTATTCATGATTCGTTTGACCTAAACGAAAAGCCACAAATTAATCTGATAAAAAAAGTCCTATTAGAAAGACAATATACACAATACAGTGAATAAATCACATTTATATTTAAGCTACGGCCAAAAAATGTCCCCCTAACACCGCTGAGAATTTTTTTTGGCTTTGTACAAGAGTCCCAGGCTATAAACATAGGCTCCCTCTAAGTAATGCTCCCTTTTATCACATAAAAGAGTACAGAAACCATTTTCCTTATCCAATAAAACAATTCCTTATACAATAATACAATTTAAAATGATTTAGATGACCTTTGGGCAAAATGAAAATGAATGTTTTAAATTAATTTACATTGTACAAACGCTTTTTATATCGTTATTTGTATGTTGTTGTCTCTCAAGAACTGAATTTTCACCCAGTTAAATTATTTCGTAACTTCTTGAAAATGGAAATGGTCTTTCCAAAACGTCGGTAGTTTTATTTTAAATTTATTGTCCAAGTTCGTTTTGATATAATAACATCCTATAGCAGATATTTTATCAGAGATCCTACCTAATAAGGCACTATAAACATTAAACTTTTGTTTTAGTAATTTTATCAAATATAAATTAAATGGAGCTTTGATTATAAGACAAAAACTTGCAAAGACTCCAGAAACAGAGGGGATAATCTTTTATTCGTCACGATAACGCGGCTAATCATCGTCATCATAGCTTAATTCGCTTATTTTCCTTAATATTAAATACATTGTTTTATAATAGAGAGGCGAAGTGTGACGTCACAAAAATTAAAATGTGTGAACTTGTGGGATTTGCCAAAATCATCCGAGAATTCCAGACTAAAAATGTGTCCTTGTATATTACCACATAATTATATGCTCAAATGACTCCATAAAAATCCTTCTAAAAATGGCTTGGCTCTCAATGTTATGAATTAAGCAAATTTCATATGGATTTGGAGCACAACAAAGTAAGGCGGGTTGTCCTCTCAGGAGACCATCAGGCTTATAACTGACTAGGCCACCTCGCACATCTTCATATGTAATTATAATATAGATAGGACCCTGCGCGTGTTCTGATTGGTCGAAAATCTAAGTTATATCAGAGTTGATAAAATATTTAAGATAGTACAGTTGTTTCTAGTGGCCGAGAGGTGTGTTTTCATAGGTCAACGAAGTATAGAAATGACGTATTAGCTAATCCTCGTAAGGAGATTTTGTAAAATGATCATGAAATAAACACAAATAACAATGCGGTTG
>JAOTRI020019547.1:0-18666 GCA_028564885.2 Zoanthus sanctaehelenae | reverse complement strand
ACTCAAATATTGATAGTACTAACGTGCTAGTATCTATCTCGAAGCCACTACATTAAGCACTATATTAGTATAAAGATAAACTCAAATATTGATAGTACTAACGTGCTAGTATCTATCTCGAAGCCACTACATTAAGCACTATATTAGTATAAAGATGAACTCAAATATTGATAGTACTAACGTGCTAGTATCTATCCCGAAGCCACTATATTGGGTACTATGACTACAAAGATGAACTCAAGTATAGATGGCGCAATGGTGCTTGTAGCTAACTTGAAGACAGCTTATTAGGCACCATGGCTATAAAGACCATGAAAATTAGTGAGCGTGTTTCCTAGCAGCCATGGACATCTGTTTAGGCCTTTTCAGGCCATATCAACATGGCATTTTAGAAAAAGCCTTAGTGAGCCTGTTTCCTAGCAGCCATGAACATCTGTTAGGGCCTTTTCAGGCCTCATCAGCACGGCTTTTTAGAAAACGCCTTAGTGAACCTGTTTCCTAGCAGCAATGGACATCTGTTAGGCCTCATCAGTATAGCTTTTTAGAAAAGCCTTAGAGAGCCTGTTTCATAGCAGTTTCAAGCCTCATCAGCACGGCATTTTAGGATGAGCCTTAGTGAGCCTGTTTCCTAGCAGCCATGGATATCTGTTAGGGCCTTTTCAGGCCTCATCAGCACAGCTTTTTAGAAAAAGCCTTAATGAGCCTGTTTCCTAGCAGCCATGGATATCTGTTAGGGCCTTTTTAGGCCTTATCAGCACGGCCTTAAAAAATATTCATTGAAAACAAAAGCAGATTATAAAGACATACTGACGGGAATGAGATATATCAAAGAGTAAGCTTACCTTCGTAGTTTGTCTATGTACGTTTGACGCTTCCGGTGCACTGTAAAAAGCCTCGCCTGGGTTCATTGTTTTTTCGTCTACTTCAAACACCGCTGATCCTAAATCAGCTAGTTTTGCCCGCCATGTGTGTCCAGTCCCGCTCTGAATCATGATCTTTCCTGGACTAACGTCTCTGTGAATGATTGCATCTGGCTTGAATTCGTGAAGATAGCATAAAGCAGAAAACAGATCCCTTGCGATGCGAAGGACATTTTGCACCTCGAAACTAGTTGCTTTCTTTCTTTTTTCGCGTAGACTTGTCTCAAAAAATTCCGTGACTATTAAAGGATTCTCCTCCAAATAGGTGGGCTCTGTTGCGCCAATAAACTGGATTATACACGGATGGCGGCAAAGCGAATGAAAGAGAACTTCCAATTCAAATTCCGACTGATTCTGTTCATCTTTCAAACTCTTAGTAAATTCTTTGAGGGAAACTTTTACCCCACGGTACGATCCAGTCAAACGCGTTCCGGAAGCTCGATTATCTGCCATTGAGATTTCACTGCGATTGAGAACCCACGGTTGCTCTGGATCAAACAAAGATGAGACTTGGGCTAAAAAATGATTTTCGTTTCTTCGTTGTTTCCTTAAGATCATATTTTCTGCTCGAAGACTCTCCTCATTCTCACGCATGCGCCTCGATTGCTTCCGCAACTCGTTGTTTTCCTTCCTTAAAATGCCCTCGCTCTCACGAATTCCGTCAATAAGTTGCTGCTTTGAGTTCAAAAGTCCAATCATTTTATCTTTTAAATTGCAATCTGCCTCCAACTCCTTTACCTTTGCCTGAATTTGGGAGTTTTTAGCCTCCACTTCATTTGTGAAGTTCGCCTTTAGAAGAATTTGCTTATTAAGTTCTTCATTTGTTGTTGCAACGGATTCAAGCTGGTTTCGTAACTCATCTGAACTTTGTTCCACTTCCTGCTTCAGCGCAGCCAGCCGCTGATTTTCTTGGTTTCTTTCCTCTATCTGTTCTAAAAGAGCTTGTATGGTGTTGTTTAAATCTTTCTTCGAGGCCTTGCATGTCATGTAAACAATAACGAATTATTCGAATTATCAACTTTGACGTTAAAATGTACATATTGGGAAAGGTTTTATTGTATTTTTAATACAAGATTTAGGAACGTAGTGAGGTTCCAAGGAGTAGAGATACGGACTCGAGGTCCCCCCTCCTGGGCCTACAGTTTAACGTCCTTATCTGAGAAGACGCGAAAGTCTTTAGAACCATTTGCAGATGTTAGAGCAAAGGCAGCACTTTCTCCTCACTTATTTTAAGACCCTGAGTGTTGGTCCGGCCGGGAATCGAACCCGAGAACCTCCCGCACAGCAGACTGGCGCCTTATCATGTTGCAGCATACGAAATGTCAAGTTCTATAATTTATAGCTTTACAACAACAATTGTCAATTGATTATGTTTGTTACAGCCGTTTGTTTTCTTTTTCTTTTAAAACTAAAATGGCCGAATAACAAAAATATTTATCATGTATCTGATGTATTGTTTGGCCAAGCACTTTAAGAGCTAGATTGACAAATAATGCTAGAGTTACATCAAAGTTTTATTTAAAGATAAAAAGGAGTTACATGTATAATAAAGATAAATAATTATGTCGTGATATTATTAGTCTAGGCGAGCAAGAACTCCAGTTTTAGTCGGAGCGTCCCAAAACACGTCCGTCCGTCATGGCAACACTGACGTGACTTACCACATTATCGCCTATGAGATCAGCGGTCATTGTAAGAGAGGTTACTAAGAGCGTGGAGCCTCCAAAACCAAAGACAGCAGTTGCACCATAAATCTGATTGTTGCGCATGGGCATTAGCCACATCCAAAGACTGATGAAAAAATACAGGGAAATATTTCACACATCCTTACAAAAAACCCTCCAACAACAAAAACAACTTTATCAAGAGACGTAGTTTTCAATTATCAGTTCGTGTAAAACTGTATAAATGCTTTGTTATCTCGTACTTAACAAAGATTCCACAATGATTCAAAGCCGTAACAATAGCAGTGAAAGGCTCATACCGATTAAATTAGGAAAACAATGAAATTGAATGCAAGTTAGTTGGAGTGGGTTCATCCGTAACACTTTAGTGCAATTTCCACAGATAAAGTAAAACTTCATGATTAAAACAAAACCTTTTATAACCCTATTCCATCTTGGGGGAAATGGGGGATCGTTGCCCACGCCAGCTTCATATAGCGCACAAAGATAGTCTAAATATCCTGTTACCTTTTCTCAGAGGTATCCAGCAATCTGGTAGTATGGTAAAATGTAGGTTAAAGGTCATATGTTGCTATGGTAACAGCACTTTGTTTATATTTAAATAGAATCAGTTTCTGATGCTTGGGAAAAAATATTTTGATAACTTTGAAGACTATTATTTTGGAAAAACTTTTTTTAATCATTTGTCAGGCCAATAATGATGTCATAGATATTCTTAAAATCTAAATTGTTGAAGCAGCTAGACAAATGAATTCCTGAGTTTTTGTTTGTTCATTAAATTAGAACTTATCTACGAAGACAAAAATATACATAAACCTTTGTTTCTAATAGGTATATATAAAACAATTCAACCCTTTATCCCAACCGCCCTCCCTGCCCATTTTTCAGTTCACATTTCGATGAATTCAATACAAGATTTGGAGCTCAATCATCAAATGATCTTGAAAGCTTTTGACTGCATTTGTGGAAATAGGAAAAAATCGATATGTAGTCATTATGACAACACAGTGACGTCATATAGATACATAACCATGTGTAATAAAGAAGGTTTTTGAAGTTCTACCAAAACCTTATGCTTCATAATAGATAATAGCGTCAATAGTTATAAGGTTTTGGATGGTGAGGATGGGGCATTTTTCCTCCAACTCTTCCTCCATCCCAAGTCAATAAATTTAAAAAAGCCTAAGTGAACTAGACCGGTAACGACGTTTTGAACAATTTTTGTGCTTTGGATGAAGAGGACTCAAATTTTAGTTTCATGGTTGCAAATGCTTCAATTATCGAAGTTATCCCATTTCATAAAACCAACATGTTGTTACCTTCCTGGTACATTACTTACCAACTTACAAACAACACCATTGTCTCAAGCTTATAAAGTTTAAAAAAATTTGATAGTTTTTAAAATACGTTTTTTCTGCCCGGAATACGTACCACGATGCCAGAGTTACCACCAAACCAATAACAAAGGCGATCTAAAACAGATGAATTGCCATACTTTTAGAAAATAAATAAAACGATAACAAAAATAAAACAATCATTAACGTACCTTTCTCCCAAAAAAATTGTTGAGAGGTCTGGAGAAGAACGTTGAGACAAATCCGCTGATATATATGATCAAGGGCACAATAGCAATAGCGTCCTATAAAAGAAAAAAGAGATTTTTACAGGCAGCCCAATCAATTCTTACTAGGCAGGCTAGTACGCAGATATTTTTCTGTGGGGTGCGAACAAACCTTTTTTGAACCGACCTTACCAAAAACGACGTCATTCTATCACAATTTCCGATTCATATGTTCAGTTTTCAGAATATAAGACAAATTACAATGTTATGTATAAAAGCAGCTTTGAACTTAGGGTAATTTTGTTTGAATGAAAAATTAGATTTTATTGTATTATAAATATGCTTTGATTATTGTTTTCCATCGTAAACTTTTTTTTTATTCATTTCTTGTATTAAACGGGTGGAGTTTGCGGACCTTCACGGCAATTGGGACGGGGGGGGGGTTTGGGGGTTGGGGAGGTGCGCAACCCGTGCAACCCCCACCCCTCCTCCTATTCTTTCGGCGAACAGGCCAGTTAGAAAATGCAAGATTAAAACCTGAAGATAGTTTATGGGCATTTTTTGTTTGTAAAAAAATGAACTTATAAAATGAACTGAAATAAACAAATCTCAAGGCTATACAGTAAAGGAAAATGACAGACAACTCAGTGTTCGTTCAGTTACTTGGCTCTCTTAGTGGAGGACTCTACCTGAATAGCGTTATTTATGGTTCTAAAAATAGATCGAGAATATAGCTTGCAATCCTTTGTGGGATCGATCTGCGGACAAGACGTGTTTGACAATAAGGCGGCTAGTAAAGTTGGACTTATTTTAATACCTAAATATCTGAAAAATGCGCAAAACCAAAGCTACAAAACATTGCTGTTGGGGAGAATGTAAGTTGGACAGTAGATATCCAGCGCCTTGTACGCATTTCAATCCCATAGAGCTCTGCGAGCAGAAAAAGTGACGTCATCCCCTGAAACGACTATTGTTCTTCTACCTCAGTCCATTAAGAACTTTTAGAGTATGTTTACATTAAAAACTTTGAAAGCAAGAAAAGAAATCCGATGAAGCTATTAACTTTTAATCTTATATTTCCTTGCCATTGGCTTACTTAAAATGATTTTGATTTTAAAACTCTTTACTAAAAGTGTTAACCCATAAATTCGGTATGTAAGTGGGTAAGGATAATGAGGTTGATTGTGAACTTTTGTAATTGTGTTTAGAAAGTTGTCCTTTTTTGTACATAATTTTAGTTTAACTATTGTTCAACAATGTTCCTATGGTTTGAATGTAATATATTTTACGTTTTACCTTAGACAATCCAAGTGAATCCATGGTGTACATGGGAATATAAACTTGACTAATGTTGACAATAAGCCGAGTACACATGTACAACACCGCTACCTGTATAAGGTGGTAATAAGGCTTGATTTAAGATTTGGACACAACACAGAGAGAAATGTTTCTGTCTACTTGTAATTACATCGGTATTGAGTTTAGAGAGAGTGAATAGTTCATTTAGAGGTTCACACTTTTGCCCAACACAAATACAGATGAATTTAGGATGATCTAAACAACCAGAACCTGTGACTAAGAGAAGGAAAACCCCTCAACACAACCAATAACCATGACCCTCCTGTTGATCGGGCGTTGGGGGTTGGCCCAGCAACTCTACCCCATGAAAGAGTTCATTCTACAGAAACCATGTTAATACGGCTAAGAAGGGTTTCTTTTGAGCCGGTCTCGGGATTTTCTCCCTCCATAAAATCAACATTTGGGATTTTCGTTTGTGCCTCCATTCCTTCAACCATACGATCCATAGATGGTGCAGCTTCTTCCTGTCCCTAATAGCATTATTTTAAATACTTTTTGATTTGTTTACTGTTTTCTTACCTGATAAAACTGAACTTCTCGAAACCACTTTGTCCAGTTGGAAGGAGAACGCTTGCTGCTCTCGGTTGCAAACTCGTACGTTGAATCTCTCTGTGGTTCTTTTACACCACAATGGAACACGATCATAAAAAATGACCCGGTGCCTACCACAATTAACGCCATTTTCTACACGGACAACGGAACAGTATGTCATAAATTAGTCTAACAACAACATAAAAATTGCTCAGTGTGACGTCAAGCGAAGAATAAAATGTGATCTAAATTTGTTTATCATTAATTACATTCATTCTGAAATAACTGTTAATTCTTACGATTTGATTGGTTCCTGACATAACGCAAGGTTTGAATGTTTCTTACGTTAGCCTCATCATATTGCTTTTCCTGTCACAAACCACTATAGTGACAAAATTTGAAAAGTTACTGATGAAAATCGAATTGAGTCAAATCTTATTCCTCTTTTTGGTATTTAGTGGTAATGTTGCACGTAATGTTTATTATCTTGGTTTGTGGGCATGTCGTAATAAAACGAGTATGGCCAACGATATCATTTGGGGCTAAACCATGCACCCTCAGACGTCCCCCTGAAAATGACGAGGTTGACAGAAAACACACTTTTAAAAAAGTTCAAATAAATAGTATTACAAATATTTTATTGAACATTGTAAATGTTTTCTACATAAAATTATTGTCGTCAGTCTTTAGGGATTGGAGTTATCTTTTCACCTTAATTTGTTGTCTCAATGGAAAAGAAGTTTGTAAAATTCGAAGGTTCACATAATTTATCTTGACTATTTACTTTTGGTTTTAAACGCTTCTCACCATGAAAGCGGGCGAATCGGTTTGATTGAGGTCACGTGAGCTGCCCTCTTCTGTGGCAAGGAGGAGCCAGGTAATAACATAAACAAAAATACTGCAACTAACCGTAGCGCCGTACCTAGACAGGCAAGGAAGAGAACTTTAGTAAAATACATGGAGCAAGTTCAGAATAACCGTTCCATATTGTTCTTGATTTTACTGCGCTCATATTTTTTAAGAATAAATTACAGAGAATGGCCGGGTAATCTGAAGTTAAACGAAATATATTCTGGCTCTGTAATTTTAAAGCAATATGACTAATGCCAAGATATCAATGTAACATTAGTCAGTTAAGTGATTTTACAGGCCAGAGTCCAGTTAGCGCCGCCGGCGCGCATGCGCTATTGCTATTCATACTTTTTTTGACTATATCAACTTATAAAGAACATATTTCCACAAAAATCAGCACAGATTGCAGCTAATATGTTTGTCTTCTATGAAGTGTTGTTGCTTAGTCCGGGAAATTTAGTTATAAGTTGTGCGAAATTTTGTTATGTTCGATGAAATGTGATTTGTTCTGGTCACCGTATAAAACTGTCCCAATATTTCAGAAAACTATGTGCAAATCAAAAATACTCTTTTATCATTAGTCAATATTAAACGTGCTCATGACATACGTCAATAATTTTAAGGATGGAGCAGAGGGTGACAAATTTGGAAAGGAAACCTGTCTAAATCAAAGTTATCCTGTGGTACGCTCTTGGACTAATGTTGTAACCTACACAAAAATACTGCACTAATCTTGATTGTTGTTTATTGATTAATATACTGTTTTTGGCGAAGTTATGTACCAAGCACCGAATTATATGTATTATCACTTGAGTATTGATCATCTTTCATTGGCGGTCAAATACCTATTTTTATCACAGTTTGAAAATTAATAATTGGTTGTCCAGGTTTCAAAATTTTATTTGCTATGTAACCATAGAACGGATTAAGATCTTAAAATCTGCGGACAGGTTTAATTTCGAGTAATCTAATTCGGTGAAAAAAAAGGGCATTTCCATTGTTTTAAGTTAAATAATCATTTAATATAATTTATTTCGCAGTTGTGTTTCTTTGCAGTTTCTTGACATAAAACCAATAATTGATATTTTAACTAAGACATTTGTAGAAAAGAAGAGTACATAAAACATCTTTGAAAGCTTGACTTAAAAAAAAGATAAAAATATCCATTGTTTACACGTGATCATAACTATAAATAATATAAGCATTTTCAAAGCACTCGGATGGTTTCTCAAATACCATGTTTCGACTTGTTTCCACGTGTCGTATTAACCATTGTTTTCTATAAGAATTTTTATATGACTGATGAAACTCAAGTGAACACCCGTTGACATATATACTGTAGCAGTTGCCAAACAGCATCAAAAGCTGGACAGCAGTTCAGTTGACATTTTTTTAAAAAATAAATATATCTTGTTGATATGTTGAAATCATTTGAAGTCACAGCAATATTTTATTGCTATATTTTAATTGTTTTTATGGTTAGTTGGTTTTGTTTTCTCTTTCGACCGACAATAACTTTCTAAGTCAATAAAATAGTCTATTTCCGACAACATTTCTAGATAAACACTAATAAGAAAACAAAAAACATAATCTCACCTGATAGCGTTTAAACCTAATTTCTCATGGTCATCATCAGAAAGTTCGGGTATAAGAGCCAGGTGAGAAATTTGCGTCGCAGCCCATCCAAATTGAAAAATAATTATGAACAGGGAGTAATAGAAAAAGAGCGCTCTTTCATCCGCGTTCTTACAATTCCAAATACACAAATTGAAGATAAATGGAAACGTGAACACAACGCATAAAACTCCGACAAGATGCCAAACTTTTCTTCTCCCGTAATTGAAATTTCCAGTTCTGTCTGATTCTATTCCGACGAGAGGGGTGCATATACCATCGGCGATCTGTCCAAGAAGGAGCAAAGCGCCTGCTTTGACGTTTGAGAATCGAGCGACTTGATGGAGATAAACCAGCAGATATGTAAACCACATGGAAGAGCAAAGATCGTTCAAAACATGACCGACGCCATAACAGATCTTCGTCTTAAAGGTAAGTTTCTTTGAACCGGACGATAACTCCATTGTGTTTTGTTTGTCGTTCATTGTTCTTGACCTCCAAGGTCGAAGAGCAAACTTAAGCTGGCTGTAAATCTGTCCTTAGCTTTTAGGCTAGAAATAACATTCAACAAGATAACTCGACAACGAAGACAGCATTGAATAGTTTATGCCCTACAAAGTACACACATTCCGGCTTGTCTTTGTTCTCTTGTTCTGTACCTGTCACGGGGAAATTTCTTAACAATTAACAAAACAATTAGCATACTCGAGGAAATCTTACAAATTGTACTTAAAAACGATTCCATTTATATTTCGCGTTTGATAAGTGATCGATATGATGCCGAGAGTATTCTGGTGTTTAGCAACTTGTCATTTGAAAGTCTTGCAATATAACGTTCATTTTTTTATGTTGTCAAGCGACCATCTATTAGATGACGGGCTAAAAGGACAGTCATTCTTATTGCATGTTTCTACTTTTTGTGTTCGCTACCTTGCCTTACTGTATACAAAATTAAAAAAATGAGGTTTTTGGCATGTATCTGCACGCATGTCTAGGCATACACCCAAGATTTTAGTGCGCTCAATGTTGTTTATATAAATTCACGCGGTTTAATTAGGATTTAAAATCTCTTTGAATCAGGCTGTTTAAATACCTCTGGGCATTAAATAAAAAAACTAGGCGCATAGCAGCGTAATTTCGCTTTTTTGTTCTCAGTAGAACACTGAGAAAGCTCTAAAATCTTGATATTACATGTTTTGGATAATGCAACTTTTAACCCTCAAGTTTAGATTAGGTTTCTTAAAAGTATAGGATGTCAATATGCATGATTTCGCAGGCAAGCGAAAATATATTTTTTGCGGATATAAATTATACTTCATTTCAAACGACATTGTGATAATATTATATGTATTCAGAATAGCCTAATTAATTTCATATCAGAAATCGCAGCGGCAGAACATTGTAAATTATTTTAATACATTTCTTTGCCATTGAAATATTTTTATTTTCGTAGACACACAATTAGACAGCTTAGAGAAGTGAACCATATATAGCGGTTTCAATCCTGTGTTTAGACTGCAGTGTATACTAGTAGCTAACTTACTGCGCATGCACTTATAAACAGCCACAGTGATATCGGGCTTTACCCTTTAAATTTACAATTAAAAATAGTAAACCTGATTGCTGGCAACCATAGACAGCTGCTTTGGCTTCTTCAAAAGCATCGTGCTTTTACAATTATTAATTTATGTTCGTTTTGGGAATCCGATACCTCGCGTTTGCCAACTCAGCCGCCATGTTGTTTAAGTCCAATATAACATAATTCCCGAATTAACAGAGCGCTACATTGAACTTCATACTGTTTCATAAAAAGATACTCAAAAATATTTTCACACATTTAGCGTTAACTGCATTCGCGGTTTGTTACTAAATTACTTTTGTTGTAGTAGTTTAAGTTCTACGGCTGATACTACATTTGGCGTTAGCGTTGCCGGGCTACATTTGAAAGGTAAAAGAATTCAGAGAAAGCTAATTTAAAAGCGAGGCAGCCCAGCCCATATCGTCTGTTGCCTGAAGTACAGGAACTGAGAGAGAAAAAGTGATTGGTCGACCTGAAAGCTGTGATCACAAAGCCGTACAATTACGTTTATTTGAGAAATGATTAGCTCTCGCGGTTGATTGAAGAAACCAGTTTTTCTTGTTTTGCCAAATCTCGTTTAATGTTATAGCTTTTCGAAGCAAAATGTCGTTCAGTGACTTAGCCTCGCTTCCATTTCCTTCGTTAAAGATATAATATTGAAGAGAGTACTCTTAAAAATTATTCAAAAGAAGCTTCTTTAGACGATGAAAAAAACAGTACGATTAACAATGCTAACTAGAAATCGAACTTTTCCCGATTTACCAGGGGCGTAGCGTGATCACTTTTTCAAGTACGCACAAGTACATAAAATCTAGAAACCAAAGTAAACTGATGAAAAACACTGCATTCTCCATTATTTATGGAATTAATTGTGTATATACAAGAAAATAACATGGTGCGCCTGGCCCTTATTTTGAGCAAACTTGGCGCAAACAAAACTTGTTTTGGTTGTGATCCCCTAGCAGGCCGCTCTGAAGCGTATTTCGCTTATTATAGTATAGTTATCATTTATAAGCTATTTTCATCACAAAATCTGGGGTTGCATACAAGTAAAATGTTAAAAATAGAAACAAATATAAAAAATTTCAAAATTTTCTGGTCACTTCAAGTACGCACGAGTGTATATGCGTATGGGACGCTATACGCGCCTGTTTACAATTGAACGAACGCACTTACAAAATCCACGATTAACACTAGTTTTACGTCTTATGCTTGATGAACATTTTGGCTCTTTCTCGATATAAAAAATAATTAAACTCGGGTCTGTCATTATGGTTACATAAATATATCCATTGTGAGGGTGTGTTTCTTTCAGCCTGTTGGGTATATTGAGAAACAACCAACATTTGTGATGGAAGTGTAAAATACAGAACGTTGCCAAAAAACCTTTTATAAAAATAAATTATTGGTATTATTAATAAATCAAGTTTCTGCCGGCAATAAAATTACATTGCGTAGTTTCTATTTTGGCAGTTTATCCTTATTTATGTTCATTATGTTATTCGATCTGCGATTGTTTCAAACTGGAATTATCAGTCAAGCCTTCAGAAACGTGGGCGAACCCGAACGAACCCCCTTAGCAAAAATCAAACATTTACGTTTATTAGAAAGATAAAGTTTTCTGTCTTATTTTAAACATGGTGTAAGAAGTAATAAAGTATAGATGAACATGCTGTTAAACAATATCCAGAGGCTTTTAAATCATGCAAGTGCTCTGGCTTCGGGGGCTTTGCCCCCGGCCCCCATACGGTTTTCGCCCCTTAACCCCACCGGGGCCCTTAGACGGGCCCCTGGACTCGACCCCACGCCCAGAACCCCCCTCGAAGTATCCTGGCTACGGGACTGCTAAACTTATCTTTTATAAATTCAAACATTTTAAAATTCGACGATATAATTATATCAATTGAATAGAATAAAACTACTTTAAGGTAAGAATTATTTTTCAGTTCATAACAAACAATAGATAAACATGTATAATAAAATTACAAAAGAACGTTTAAGTATAATAGTATATAAAAAATAATGAAAATTACAGCAACAGGTTAATTTTTTTGTATTTTACAAAAGTAAGCCAAGCTGTCATATTACATCATGTTTTGATTTAAAAAGTAAATGTATGGGATTTTAAGTTTGTGTTTGCAAAATAATCCAAATGAAATAAAAGTTATGAAATACCTTCACAAACCTTGACTTATATTTTATGTCATTATCTAATGACAAGTGCGAACTGTACAGTGGCACAATGAAAAGCCATTGTGTGTACGACCAATCAAAATCGAGATAATTCAAGCGCGGTGGTGTCCAGTTCGCGCTTGTCTGCCCCACTGGCTTTTTGCTCGACTGCTGAAAACCGTCGCGGGCAGAACGCGTCATGGCAAACTCGTAACATGGTATATGTATGTTGGATTAGTTGGCGCTAAAATTTGGTCGGTATCAGGGGACAAATTAGCTGAGACAGGAATCAGGGCATTTGGGGTCCGAGTCAAAATATTGCCCAAGAGATCAAAAATCTTTAAAATTTCAAATCAGGGATCAAACCTTTTAAATGTTTCAAGGATCAGCGAGAAAAAATGTTTAGGGCCCGTCACGGATCCCCAAATGGGATTGGCTGATTGTTACAACAAGGTTTCGTGCGATTATTCAATAATGATTCAACTTTGCTATAGATTTATCTTCGAATTTCAATACATTTTTAGAGATTTATGATAGAGTTTGAGCAGGTCGATGGCGTGTTTCCAACTGTTTCCTCTCATATTTTACCATTCGTTTTCTTCCCTGAAACCTACCCAACTGACAACACATTTATAATGATGACAAAATACATCAAGTGACAGTTTTTAAGGAATTTCTTAATTTCTATTTTATTTTGTATTCCCTGCGATTACAAACGTAAAATTCATATTTGAAATATCTTCATACTTAAAATATACAAATAGATTGTATTTATTGGAATGTTTGAATATGGCATTCATTTTATTTTACAAGTATGGTATTGTTAAAAATTCGGTTGGCATATTTCATGTCTACAATAAATATATAGAGAATATTACACGGTGGCGCGAAGATAAGAATTTTATTTTCGAGTAGCAAAACAAATGTTGTTTTTGCCACGAGAATTCACCGAAATTACGTCATCGATAAACTCACGTGTGAGATTATGGAAAATAAACCACTCGGGTCCCGAATGTAGTTTTTTTCAAATGTACGAGTGGCATATTTTCCAGTAAAACACTCATGTCTACATAGTAACTAAAGTAATACATAGATCAGTACCGTTATTACAACGGCCTTCTTCCTGAATCTTTCAGTGACATGTTCTTATCTACAAGTGACACACACCCCTTTGTAGCTGGCCTACCGAAGGATAAATCTTAGAAATTTTCTCTTCGATTACAACGTTCAAAAATATTTAATTCCTTTTATCCTGAAATTTAGAATGTAACTAGTTTAACTGAGTTCATCTCTAAACTAAAGACAAATTATATTGTGTAAATTCAGTAATTCGACTGTTTTAATGTTGTCCATCACATATCATGCTTTATCACCGGTAAGACATTCTTTTGAATTTTCTGCTCGAACACGAAGCTAGTGAGGTTAATTTGAATGAAGACAAAAGAATACTAAAATGGTCACCATTTGTCAAAGAGGTCTATGAGCCTATATAAGAGAGATTCAGGCTCCTCCGTTCACACTCCGCAAGGTGCCAGTGTAATTAGCTAAATCCTTTCGAGCCCAGTGGCCCATGGAGAAGGCGCTTATCTCCGGTTTCTGTAGTGTTAAGCGGATGAGAGTCTTTGCCTCCCCCTGGACGGGACACTAGTCCATCGCAGGTTAGCTCTCAACAGACGCTGGTACTCATTTACCTACCCCAGGAGGATGGAAAGCTGAGTTGGCTTAGGCGGACAAGAAGGCAACACAAAGATTAAAATCTCGGCAAAGTGCCGGAATCGAACTCGGGACCTCTTGGTTGGAAGGCAAATATTTTACCAACTGCACCAACCATGTCCGCCAGTGTAATTACAGTAATAAAAAAGGGTGGATGAGCAGGCACCATTAATTACCATTGTCACGAGATAGAATAAGTGGTTTGATCAGGTCAATTGTATGCGCATGTTCAGAAGCTATTATAATTAACTATTGATAGAAAGAAAATCAACGCTAAAATAATTAAGATCAAGACACTTCTTAACTTTTAATGTATAAACTAATTTTTTGAAGAATATTGTTTTGCCGATGAAGAATGTATATTCTTCTATTACTTTTTTGCCCGATTCTTGGTTGAAAATATTTTTAAGAATATCAGGTTTAGTTTTGGGAAAATTAACGACATTGAATTTCCATTTTTTTAAAATGATTTTTTTTATCAAAAGCTTTACTGGTGAAAGATCTGTATATGGCTTTGTCATTTGGTATGAGAGTGCAATTACAATAAATGTAATTAGTACATTTATTCATAGTTTTTTCAAACATGCAAAATTATATTCTTATTAAATTGCAAACTCTGAGGCAATATTCTTATAAATTATTTTCTTACAAAAAGTGTAAAGCGTGCTGATACGTGGTATAATCGTGTTTATACGTGGTAGCACCAGTTATTTGTCAGCTTTCAAGTGCTTGCGCACGCGATGCACGGCCATTCATTACGCATATTCTGCCTGGATCATCAGGAATCTCTTGAATTGATCCACTAAACGACTGAGTTCTTTTTTTCTCAAAGGTGCCATATTTGCAGGGTGCAGGAGACTCGCATGGAATATAGGGCGCTTTACAACACATTACGCCCTCGGGACATGAAGGCTTCTGGGACGTCGAACCGTTAAGAAGACTGCTGCAGTCGTTTTGGCTAACTGGAGAGAGAAAGAGAAGAAATGAAGGTTATGAGAAAGATTTTCTCATTCAAGCAATTATTCTTCGGACAGCCAGTATATTACATTTTGTTGTCCAAAACCCTTGGCAGGGTTCTTATTAAAATTATTAAACTACAAGCAGTCGCTTTTTCTTCCCCATATTCAGCAACCTCGTACCCAGGATCATTTCACCCAGAATGTGGGTGCTTACAAGATAATAGACAGTGGGAGGGATGGGAGAGTCGATTTTATACACATTTTATAAAAACACAAAATATAACAGCGAAATGCGAAAATGTTCGTGTTACAAAATCTTGTTGTCAATCCATCCTTCGATGTTCGACCATTCAATGTAACGAGCAATTTAAAGGCATGCACACAAAACTTTGTTGGAGTAGCCAGCTGCTGTAGGCAAAAGTATTTTTAATCCCGTGAGACGGATTATTTACGGTTGGAGAAATCTCTTTTACGAGTTCGAAGGTCGTTCTAGAACAGTTTTGAAAATATCACCATCACTACCATCATCCTAGACTATGCCTAGACCGACATAACAATAAGGTCCCCGAGTTAAACAGCGAAATTACAGTTTTAAACTTACTTTAAGCTCATAGAAGCAAGCGGTGTTATACGAAAAGTGCTTTAGTATCTGAAAAATTTTGTGGCGTCACGTAGTTGAAAATGCTCCCAAACCGTTGTGTACATATGCACACTGCGAAAACTTACGTCCTTTATTTAATTAATCTTCTTTGTGAAAATCTAATGACAGTGCCAGCTTTGAATTATCAAGATTAGAGCAATTTTTTCAATAAATCGGTGTAAATTTGTACTGAACACACTGAAAGTACAACATTTTAAAAAACTACCGAAAAATTACGAAATCGGATCGGGTATGGCCGGTATAGGTGGAGTCCAACTGATACAGGTCAGTTCATGTCTATGTGGTTAAATCCAAGTGTAAGTGAACAAAAGGATGTTTCAATTACATCTAATAAAGAGTATAGCTGCATGCTTGAAGTATGGTTCCTTTAGTTATTGTTTCTTCTTGCTATCAATCAGCTTAAATCTTTCTCGATGAATGAATTTTCTTCTTCACAAGTTCACAACGGGTCAGTGAGCACGCCGCTTTGATGTCAACATATAAACATGTTCCTTATTTGAAATTTTCATACAGTGTGCATGTGATCTTAAACTTAAAGCATTTAAAATCTCATCTTTTTTTCTTTTAACGAAAATTAATTCACCAGCATTCATGGCATGTCAAAACTCAATCCTGCTGTTTGGCAGGCAACTTGAACAAAATTCGTGTTTAAAACTTCAACTTAATATGCAATTATTATTTTTTTACTTCGTTCACGCATACAAAGCCATAGCAAGAAAAGTACGAGAAAAAAAATTGCACAAAAAAATGTTTTCACCTTCTGAGCTTTAACTTTATCTCACAGACTGGTTAACCCAAGGGTTCACTTATCCGAGCTGTAATTTGACTTATCCCGATTACATAGTCAAATAGGTTTTGTCATGTGTCTCAAACTCAAAATGTTTGGCAATTAACTGAAATTATGTTTTCCTGGTAAAGTTTATCTTGAAAATTCAAAGCTATGACTTCTATGCCTCAACAGAAATATCAATCATTGCCATTACAGCAAAATGTACTTTGACCCTTTGACTGCAGCGATGTATAATAACACAGATAGAGCAATCAACAGCGCCGGCAAATGAACTTGACTTGTGTTAAACTATTTAGGCTACACACCACCGTTATACTCATTCATATACTTCAACACAAAGTTAAGTTAGAATTATGGAGCAAACTATTGATCAGTATTCCCAGATTTCAGAGAAAACTATTCAGTTTAAAACATACAGCAATTAAGTACATGGAAGTGAAGGCTACGTTGATAACAAAGTACTGTAATAATAATTGCTTTCATGATGATGTTATGATGATGGTAGTGATGAACACAATGATGATATGGTAGTGATGAACACGAGAATGGTATGGTGGTCTTCACGGCAATGAAGACATAAAAAACAGAGTCATTATACATATTAAATAAATGATAAAACAATGAAATTGTTAACCAACCTTCGAGTTGAGCTCCAATTTTTGTTTTAAGGAGAGTGAGAAGAGCTATAAGGGCCACGAACGCAGCTCCACCCGCTACATATACCATAATATCTCGGTAGTAGTCACGACAACCATCACAACATACTCTAAACAGATAAACAACATCTTATCAAGAAATTACTGTGACTGTACGCGCCAAAGCTTTTAATCAACACTCTCTACGTAAAGAAACCTAGTACAACAATATTCACTGACAATCATCATTATCATTAGCTAGAAAATATCCGCTCGTGTTTGCTTAAAATTTAGAAAACAGCGTCACTAAGTGGAGTACTGTATTAGTAATACATCCTGTCACATTTATTTACTTGATGTGTAAAAAGAGTTTAATTCGTTGTTTCCTTTATATTTATTTAAAGTGTATAAATGACCCTTCAAGAAATTTTGCCTTCTTAGAATTTTGACCTTTCTAAACATTTTCCGAAAAACAAATAATTAAAAATTGACGAAATAATCGTCCCGTACTTAAATTTCAAAGCTCTTGAAAAAGCCTCGCCTAAGAAGACGAAAGGGAAGGTGATATATACACTTTAATTAACTATCGTTAAGTGCGAAGGAGCAAGACAAAAGCATGAGGACGACATAACTGAGCTGTGCAAGCAATGACAGCGGTTGCTCTCACTTTACTTGTAATAGTTATCGCTAAGCCACCAACGAGTAAGACAACAGCACGAGGACGATATAAATGAGCTGTGACAGCACTGAGAACTGGGTGCTCTCATTTTACAACTTAGAAACAAATATAAACTAAAATATCTCAGCGTGTATTTTTGTGTAAAAACCACATAACTTTGTTATGGATACTGAAATGTTCCTCTTTTTAAAACGTCATGTTTTATAAAATGCAGTTGATAAAATGAATCGAATTAGCCGCTGTTTGTTCGCCAAGCTGCCATGAAGTCACAAGGTTAACGCACTATGATTGGTCCACTCGAAGACAAGAGGCTTTAGTGTTATTACATCATAACATAACTAAAATCGATCTGGATCAATCGAGATTTTTTTTCTGTCTAAATAGTTCTTTTGCAAGGTTCTCTAATGCTGCCGTATCTTCGCTCGGCTGGCTCGCTGGCAATAACAACTGTTATTTCGAGCATCAAACCCTATTCTAGAACTGCAACAATCAAACAATAAAACTTACTTCCCCTTTGCATTGCAAGGCTGCATGACCTGAATCACCTGAATGGTGATACCATTTGAAAGTTTGTCAACAAAGCTCATTGCACCATATACAAAAGCACTGGTTTCCTAGTGAGAGTAAAAATATAAACAAATATTGTATGTAAATATATAGTTTGCATGAATTACTGTTTCCATAAAGTTAACAAACTTACACAGTTCTTTCCAAAAGAAACCATAAGTAATACATAACATGAGCTCACCTATAGATAGCACAAACGAGCTAGTAGCAAACTTAAAGCCACTATTTTTGATTATTTGAAAATATAGACTTTTAAAAATGCAAATTTTATATTATTTTTAAAAGTGTGACCTACTTAACAATTAGACCTCAAGGACGAATGGACTACGAGTAATAGTTCAAAGTCGTAGTCCATGAGGCCGAGAGGTCTAATTGTTTTAGTATCACCT
>JAOTRI020019449.1:0-18667 GCA_028564885.2 Zoanthus sanctaehelenae | reverse complement strand
CGTTGCCTTGGTGCACTTACGAGTAACCTGATTGGATAAATCTTCTATACTCTTGGAATCTTCCTGGAAGCTTCGAAAGATGACATCTTGATACAGAATCAATAACGCCTGTAAAGTGATGATGTGTTGTGTTTCTCCTCCCTTAACATGATTGCCGCCGAGTATTTGCTTGACTGTGGATGGACCATAGGGATCGGATTCGATCCAGCACATATCAAGCCCACTGTCCTCGATGAATGCGCCGATGGTACGTAATTGTGCCATGACTATGTGCAGTTCACCTGGACGGAGGATCAGATGATTTAGATCAGGTCGGGCCATCTGCAGCTGCTGGGCTGGCTGATAAAGCCCCATATCAAGTGAAATGATGGTCTTCTTGTCAGGCCGTACTACCTTTGTATTGATATTTTGCGCTTGCATGAGGATGGTAAGCAAGGTATGCCACTCATATGCTGGTGCTGCTATCAGAGGCGGCGCTGTGACTCGTGTGACGTGCATTGTGTCACTAATGAGTGAGTTATATCCTGACCATACGGGTACTTGTGCGCATCTGGCAGGCTCTTCTCCTGATTCTGATGTGGTGGACCGACTACTCTGTTCCTCGAGCTCTACTTCAATACTTATTTCAAATTATAACATACATATCAACTGTAACAGGTCGATTACAGAGTCCTAGCTAAATATTATTCTATTTACATACGCAGTATTGTACGGTCAGTACATTGACCATTCGGTTGATAAAAAGCTCTTCTTTCTCAGGTTGTGGACTGAATGTTTAACTGCAGGCACAATTTCTAGTAATGGATAACTATGATGATTATACCTTTCCTTCGCTCTCTTCAACATTCCAGTGTTAACAGCATCCTGGTAGCAGCTTCTGTGCCATGAAGCCTGTTCTTCAGAGCACACAGTGAAATGCCTTTGAGCTTCGACCATGCTTCCCAGTAACGGAAATCACCGTAACTAGCCCATTCCTCAATGAATTTAACAACTTTCTCATGTCAGTTTGTTTTTTCTACAAGACTTTCGTCCTTTACTCTCTGGCAAATAATGCAAAGATTTAGATCAAGTGATACGTTTTTCAGAGCTTCTCTTTCAAGACCATTTACATTTGCCATCAGTTGTAAGCTCCGTCCAACATGTCATAGCTTGCAGCACTACATGACATGTAAATAAAGATGACGGACCACTATTTCGATGACAAAGACTGCTGACCAGTATGCGCCTTCGTGCCCTGGGCCCTCTCGAAAGAACTTACCACAGGAAGCTAATTTTGCGAAAGCAGTTATGTATTATTTTCGAGTAATGTAATGTTAATTGTCAAGTCGATAGTGAACTTCAGTTCAGATCAGGTATACATCACTTTTTAATCCTTTTAAACAAGATTATAAACGTTATCGTGTGGAGATAATATCTGCCACACGTTCACACAAAGATCTTATGGGGCCTATAAACGCAGTTTCACAATGACAACAACAAAATCCGACAGTTAAATCAATTTTAGCGTCGTTTGGTGATTGGCAAAATATGCGTCCTTGGAAAAACACAGAATGAGCCTCGCTTTCATGCTTTATTGATCATGTGACCCCCGGTAATCCTCTCAAACCACTCCGTGGTGGTAAACAAGGTTTACTGTACATATCTGGTAAGTTTGGTCATGATTTGTTGGTTCAAAGACGAGTTATCAGAAATATTATATTTCAGCCTCGTTTCCATGCTGAGTAATATACGCCATTTTTAAAATCCTCGGTATAACCCCCCTAACAATTTACAAAATTGCCAACAACATTTTTCGTGTTTCTGAGTGTCCCCTAAACACAACCAGACCAGTGGCTTGCTTTCTTCATCAAATTCCCACGGGATGACATTTGCTGCTTGACTAAATGGAAGAAGGCCTGCACAATCCTTATCCATAAAAAAGGGAACAATAAGGACCCTGCTGATTTTCGTCCTATTACTCTTCAATCAGTTCCTTTAAAGGTTTTTACTTCTTGTCTTCGTAATGCTATCTTTAAATTTCTTGCCGCTAATAACTTTATTGAGCATGCTATTCAAAAAGGATTTACCCCTGGCGTCTCTGGAACGTTCGAGCATACTGCTCAAATGGCTCATATCATCAATACTGCTCGCATAAAGCAACGCTCCCTTGTTGTTACTCTACTTGACCTGAAGAACGCCTTTGGCGAAGTTCACCACAACTTGATTCAAGCCGTTCTGGATTATCATCACATTCCTGATCATATCAAAATTCTAATTAAAAGCTTGTACACTGATTTCCAAACCTCAATAATTACTGATGATTTTCACACTCCTTTTATACCTATTGGTCGCGGTGTGCTTCAAGGTGATTGCTTAAGCCCCCTTCTTTTTAACTTATGCTTCAATACGTTTCTTCAGCACATTAAATCGGAGAAGTATCAACAATTTGGTTTTTCCCAAACCTTCTTAAATCCCACCCACTGGTTCCAATTTGCAGACGACGCAGCCGTCATAAGTGGCCAAGAAACAGAAAATCAGCTCTTAATTAATCGCTTTATAATCTGGTGCCAATGGTCTGACATGATAATAAGGGTTGACAAATGCATTACATTTGGAATCAAGAAACTGTACACAAAATCCGTTCAATACTTGCCAAAACTGTTGATAAATGGAATTCTTGTCCCTTGTGTAAAGGTGGGTGACTCTTTTTGTTACTTAGGACGTTACTTTGATTTCAACATGTCTAACCGTCGACACATGTCTGAATTGACCTCTCTTGTTCAGGATCTGATGAATGACATTAATATGAAGCCATTGCATCCTAAAAATAAACTTCTTCTTTATAGCCGCTATGTCTTATCAAAACTTTCCTGGCATTTTACTGTAGCTGATATATCTAAAACCTGGGTAACAGAGAACATCGATTCTATAGTGAATGAATTCATTCGTAAGTGGCTTGATATCCCAATATCTGGTACATTGAGTAACGTTTTCCTTGAGCGTAATAAATTTGGTCTTAATATTTGTCCTCCCTCTGTCAAATTCATTCAATGTCAATCAGTTCTCCGAAACTCCTTGAAAAAGTCTCGCAATGATACCATTAAAGATCTCTGGAAGTTGTCAAGCTGCCACACAAACATTCAGTACGATGTTTACAAATCTACCAAAGAAGTGCTTAAAGACTTCCGCTCAAATCAAGAGGACAAGTTGCTAAACTATCTCGTATCTCAAGGTTTCTTTTTCAAAAATGTTATCAGGTTCTCATTATCGTCTGTCAATTCTGTCTGGTCATCTGTCCAGTCTAAACTACCCAAGAACATTTATAACTTTACTATTCGCTACATTAACAACTCCCTTGCTACACGCAAAAATTTGTTTAGATGGGGATCGTCACAAAGTCCCGACTGTTCTTTCTGCCTTAGTCCCGAATCACTCCTCCATGTTGTTGCTGGTTGCCAGCATTACCTTGAACGGTTTACTTGGAGGCACGACTCAGTTCTAAATTTCATTGCAACTTCCCTTCAACCTATAATTAATGATCACTCTTCGCTTTATGCTGATGTGAATGGTTATTCGAGTCCTTCAATTATAACTGGTGACACATTCCGTCCAGATCTTCTTTTTCTAATACATTCAAAGTGTTTGTATGTTCTAGAACTAACAGTTGGTTTCGAGTCTAATCTTTGCAAAAATGCAAGACGTAAACGAGAAAAATACAGGAAACTGATTAATGACTTAAACCGTGATTACAAAAGTGTTAAATTTGTTAACCTCTCAATGAGCTCTCTTGGCGTTTTCTCTGATGAATGTTCAACCTTCCTAGACATGATGAATGACATTGGCATTGATAAAAAACATCAGCTATATATTGTCAAAAGAATGATTAATCTGACAATTAGAACAACGTATTTTATATTTTGCTGCAGAAATAAGATTTGGGATGCCCCCGAGTTATTAAAATTTTAGCTTTTATTTATTAGTATTATTATTATTATCATTATCATTAATATTGTTCAGATTATTATTATTATTATTTTTAATTCATTTATTGTCATTATTATTTTATTCATTCTATAAAATATACATTGATATTACTTTTACTCATGTAACAATTCAAGTAGCCAGTTGTTTATTGCCTATACGTAGTGAGATTTACAACTGTATTTAAAAAAAATAATATAAAGTTTTCATTAGTAAGAAATACCTTTCTCAGAAAACTGTCATTAGGTTAATCAAGCGCATATAAGAAAAAGACGGAGGTTTTATATGCACTTGGTTAACCTAATGACAATGTTCTGAGAAAGGTATTGGAGTGGCTAATGACGGAGGAAGGGAGTTACACTAGAAGTAATGGTGAGAGCAGTGATGAGTTTCTATAAAGGTGCAAAGAGTCAGAGTTGGATGAGGGTTAAACAAAATGAAAATAACTCGATAAACAGAATTTGAATTACTTGATAATGTTTTGAAGTAAAGCCGAAATTGCAACTGTCTTCAATCTTGTGATTTGCTTGAATTTCAAGTTATATATTTATCATGTTAGTCGGATGTATTTTCATTTTGTTAAAGACAAAAGTGATAGCAAGTGGGGCAGAGAGTGAAGTGTCTGTAAGGTGAATCCTCGTGGTGGGAAGCAAGTCATTGTTGTGTGCGAAATGCGGGAAAAAGATCCATGGGAGATGCATAAAAGTAAAGAGGGTCACCCCGATTTTGGGAGAGATTTTGAGTGTAGAAGATGCAAGGAGTAAGATGATGGGTTATTGGACCCTGTGGAGGAGTTGTGTGAATAGGTAGAAACGGTTGGAGGCTGATGTTATTTAGGTGAATAGGATGAATGCAAGTGGCAGTTGCAAGTCAGCTGTAATGTCAAAAACAAGAATTGAGTAGGTGAAGTTCAAGGAATGTGGAAAGTTGCTGAAAAGATGGGTGAAATGATTTGTGTATGATCAGTGATGTTATATAAAAGTAAGACAATGTTGAGAAGGACTGAGAGAGCAATGGTCGATGCAAAACTGATTGAGAAAAAGAGAAAGAGGAGATGACCTGTTAGAGATGTTGGAATTGAAGGAAACAGTTGTTCAGATGACAAAGGCGAATGGGATGTGTTACAGAGGAATGATGGATGGTGAGAAAAAAGTTGGAGTTTGAAGTGAAGAGAAACAAGAAGCGAGGATGACCAAAGAAGATGCGGAAGACGCAAGTGGGAAAGTAGAGCAAGAGTGTTGGTTTGGAGATAAAGGATGCCATGAACCATGTGAAAGGGAAATCGAAGAGAGAGTGAGAGAGATTGCTGCAGAGAGGAGTAAATCTGATAACCCGTGGGATAAACCTGGCTCAAAATTGGATTGATTGATTAATTGACATTTGAATTTCATTTTTTCGTTAATTTAGTGATATTTGGCCGACAAGAAGCTGGTGTAAAATCAGCAAGAAACAGGGTGAATCTAATTGTGGAGTCCGCAAGATGGAAGCTGGATTTTACACATTTTATTGCATTTCCATTGTATAAAGATCAGCTTATACCCCGACTTGAAGAGTTCAAAAGTCAAGTCTTGGACGAATGTGGAAAGGTCTGTACATTAGAGTCTAATTAAAGATTCTAGTGAAAAAACAGTTTATCTGACTGTATGAAAAGGTAAATTCTCCCCAAATTGTATGAAAAGATAGTAGAGATAATGTAAGGAGAGATGAAGTTAGAAAGTGGCAGTTATCTAGTCAATTAAGTCGTTTTTGCATTAGACCCTTAAATTATAGAACTTGTAGGTTTTGAATTAAAATAGACCATTTTCGGATTGGAAATGCTAGAAAATAAAAAGTTGAGACTGTTAAGGGTGAATATCTAAATGAATTCGTTAATAAATGGCAATTTCTAAAACTACAAGTTATCAGGCGATGCTTTCTGTTCCAAATTACGCCATCATATTTTTAGCATTGACGTCCTTTATGACTATTTCCAGTCCCCTTCAGGAATTGACGTCCTCTATGGTTATTTCTAGTCCCCTTCAGGAATTGACGTCCTTTACGGCTATTTCCAGTCCCCTTCAGGAATAGATGCAATATTCTAGTGTCACTGCGTTTTTACAAACCGACTTATTTTTAGTTCATTTGTTGTGAATTCAGACCAATGACATGGGTCCAAACTTGATCAATAACATCACTGTTAATTTGTATGAAAATTGTCATATTTCTCCGGGACTGAAACTTCTATTGAAATTTCCTGCTAAAAGCGATCTAAAAATAAACCAGTTCGTGAAAACGGAGTTGCTCGCTCCAACTTATTGGCTCCTGCCTATACAATGTTAAAGCGATCAGAGAAACTGGTAACACTTACATTGGAGTTTTTGAAATTCATGCAGGATCCTTATTCACTGCAAGCAGTTCATTAACTGAATGTTTGTTGTCTATTTTGTCAAATCAAAGATACACAAAACAGCTTCAAGCATGGATCCAGGGATTCCAAAATCCAAACTTATCCAGCGTCTGTTTTTTATGACATTGTTTTTACTAATAGTTTAATAAATTCTACGATACAAATTGTTTGTAAATTGCGTTTCTTTAAAAAGGACATCGATCATCTGCTAAAATGTACCTTAGTGATCAATGTTGAGACAAATTACTCGGTCTTTATGTTTTCAAAAAAAATAATTTAAATTAGAATTGGAGAAATAGTTTCAGAGTCCATTGAAGTGAAAAACTTTCTGATGATATCTAGTTGATTGGGTGTTAACATTGATCATTCCCTTACAACAGATTAATGAATTTAGAAGCTTTTAGTATACCGTAAATTTGTTAGTTTAATATAGGTTTTTTCAAACGATGTTCTCAAAAAATTATGTACTTTTGTATAAAAAAATAAAAATAAACATTATAGGCATTTTCAAATCTCAAAACAGCAACATTGTTATCTCAAATTAGTTCTGAACAATCAAGAAAAATGCACTATATGCTTGCAGTTGAACAAGCTTTTTGTTTTCATTGACAGTGTCGGGGCGTGGACTGTAGCATATTCCAGAATCCAGCCAAAATTCATTTAACAGTCTGCATGCTAACGCTACTAAACGACAAGGAAATTGTAAGTAATGTTGGCGATAATTGGGACCAGGTTTGAAAATGAAGATACTCTGTCGATAATTACTGGGCCACCTGTTTTGAATTTGGTTTCTTATTTTAATTTTTGTCGACCGAACAAAACTAGCATCCCACAATTCCTTGCAACGGCAGAGCTGCGTTGTGACGAGAAGAGGGACATGGAACAAAAGGTAGCCC
The DNA here is from genome assembly GCA_028564885.2 of Zoanthus sanctaehelenae. Classification (NCBI taxonomy): domain Eukaryota; kingdom Metazoa; phylum Cnidaria; class Anthozoa; order Zoantharia; family Zoanthidae; genus Zoanthus; species Zoanthus sanctaehelenae. Next base: position 11,425 of record JAOTRI020019449.1, on the reverse strand, counting down.
AGTGAACGCTTCTAGACCGTCTTGTTGATTTTTGTTTCGGGCTTGCAGGAAGTTGATAAGCCTACTGGCGAATATGGCTTTTTGAATACTTTTTATGCAATTCCACAACCCTAGATATAGTTCTCTGTTTCTCCCAGATACATAATTTATTATTAGGACTTTTTTGTAACAACGATGAGACTTAGATTAGCTGAAAATTAAGAACAATTTGAGAACATTCTCAGTCTGGGGCTGAATACAGTGTTTCTAGTTGAACCGTTACTGAATCTTGTAGTTTACTCTTGCAATGTGCAAAAAAAAACGTAGAATGACCGTCTCACATTTAGTAAATGTTTTGTCCTAAATGTACGTATTCATTTAACACTAATATTTCCTCGGACAAGCAGCACTGTCTTTCACTTTTATCAATGCCTTTGTTTCGATATTTTTCATTATTTCAAACCAAAGTTGCTATAGTGGACAGGACTGGTTTTGAAACTTAGCAAACTACAACGAAGATTACAATGTTTCTTTGTTTCATGTTGTGTGCAGCGTCACTGTTAAGATCTTTTGTTCTAGATGCGATGAACATTAGCTTATTGGTCGTTTGCTCATTTACATCTTAAAGCCATTTGTTATTTGTGTACCGTCAACGTCATATCTCAATAGGGAAAAGGAGAACAAAAACTTGTAACAAAGAAAGATATCAAGTTTCATAACCAGTCATCTCCATTTAACTTTGTTCAAACAGTGCAAAGAAATAAGAAAAAATTTGAACCTGAAACGTGAAAGTGTAATTTTAATGTGATTAATATATAAAACTAGAGGTTAGATTTGAGTAAAGCTGACATTGTTAAAATGTCAAGAAGTTGTTGAGATAAACTATATTTCGGGCGGATTCCACCGTCCATCATCAGGTTTTGGCGATTTATATACATTTTGTTAGTTGTTACAACAACAGTAAATTTAGGGGATTAACTGCCCTAGCTCTATAAGTTTTATTCAACGTTCTTTAATAAGCAATGCCTTCGCGATTATATTATTATACATCTACAATTAGTGAAGTGTATTTTTAACTTGCGTCTACTGAGACGTTTGTTTGGTGATCATCCTTGGAAGTTTACAGGTAACGTGTGCCAAATACAGTGAGCCTTTTAAATCAGCCACAGTAAAAATCATAATTTTTATTACGTTTATCCAAAGGTGCGGAAGTATCAGATGAAAAACTGGGGCTTTTCTCTGCCTACTGTAGGAAGTTCTGCTTCATTAGTTGAGGGTCGTGATCAGCTTTATTTTAGTGATTTTCATTGGTCGAAATTGTGTTGACGTAATCTTCTGTTACTATGCATCGTACGCGTTACCTACAGAAGGATCCTAAAATTGACCCGTTAAGTTTATTTCTTTGAACGAAGCGAGCAGCCTCCTCTTGGGAATGCAATGTAATCTTTGGATGTCACTATCAAGGAGCATGCGATACTTATGATCAGCGGTTCGAGTCCATGCCGTATCGACGTATCGAGAGTCGATTCAAGCTATTTAAATCAACGTCACTAGTATTTCGGTGACCACGATACATGTGGTCAACAAAATAGTTAACTCGTATAGCACTCACTTTATCTTACAAATATCTAGTTATAAAAGTCTGTCTATTAACCATAAGTAGTGTTAATGTCCCTTAGACGGGACACTAATCCGCAGTCGGTTAGTGTCCAGCAGACGCCGATGTTCATTTACTGACCCCATAAGGATGGACAGCTTAGTCAACTTTGGACAACAAAGTTCTCTTAGAAATAAAGTTCTTTAAATAAGTTTTTTTTTGTTTCATATTTTCAGAAAGAGGCAGCAAGCTTTCTTGAGGAAGATTCACAAAAGCTAATCAGGTAAGTGAATGTTTTACTTGATCAACGTGGTATTTCGGTTTTTTAAACAACTGTTCATGCAAACCCTATGAAACAATTTATCAAATAGGTTTTATTCACAGCAATAATTTATGATGAATTCATACTTAACTGTCCATTTCCTCTTCCCAGTCTCCCATATGATTCTCGATCTCCCGGCGAACGAAGAGACTGTTTGGCAGTCTAGCGATTCTGAGACCATTACTGAGACATAAAAAGTGAATGCTCAAGCTTTCTTTTATTTAAATGACGAGCCAACGCCAAGTATAATAAATTAATTATCTACAAATTTCCACCAAAATTGGTAGCAAAGTATCAAAAAAGCTTGCCAGAGAAGAATGCATAAACAGTGCTATGAAAATTAGTTACTTTGCACGTGTAATCGATCACGGGCGATAGGAAACGCGAGATTCGAATTTATGAAATAAAGTTATCCTTATCTCAACTATTGTCCATTGTCTTGTTCTAAATAAACCGTCTTTATCCAGTTTACTCTGAAGCAGCCACAAATTTCCCCTAAATTGTCTAAAAATCCAAAGAACTTTTACTGCTGCCATTTTGTTTGTTTTGACTGTTAGATTTCGCTCCAGCTCCCTCTAAATTTCGATTTTAATTTTGTCAAGCTTTAGTCGATTTTTGTCAAATTGTCGCTTTAGTCAATTTTTGTACACTTTCGTAGATTTCTGTCACGATTTATTTTTCTGTCAAGTTTTATTCGATCTTCTTCACACTTGAGCCATTCATTGTTTGTATTATCAGGGAACTGAGTGTCCCTGGGTTCGAGGATAAGTAAAGTGTACAAAAGCGGAGTTAAAACGTTTTACGTCCAAGCCAGCAACTGCAAAGAAAAACTATAATTCAAATATATACAGCAAAACAAAAAACTTGACTTACGAAACAATGATATTGCCTCTCAAAGTCAATCCACCTTCCAAGCCTTCTGGCTTCTTTTCGAAATTTACAAAATTTCGTGCTAAGTTACACTAGGTTTCAGTCTCTCATCAATTTCATTCAATTCTGGTTCCCAGTCTCTACATATTCAAAACTATCATCACGTTATAGAGAAATCCTTGGTGATCATCCATTATTTGTCAAGCTCCAAGGAGTGGAATACATGAATGACGACCCTTCAGAGGTGAATGTGTTATACGCCAAGGTCATTCCAGCCGATGGCTCAGACAAACTTCAAATGCTGGCAGATGGACTCGAGAGGAAGTTCAAAGAACGAGGTTTGATACGGCACAACTTTGAGAATGTGAAATTGCATGCCACCATAATGAACACAAAGCTTCGCAGTGAGTCTGAAAAACCAGAAACATCGGGTGCGAAAAGATTGAAGAGTGGTACATCCTCTGGTAAACCATTTCGAATCCCGTTTGATGCCAGAAAACTTGTAGAGGTAAATTAGAGTGTAGATGTATACGCAATATCTAACTTAAAAGGCTTTAGCTGAATCCTCTTACGAGCCTTGTGACCTATTGGGCCAGCGCTTATCTGCGGATTCCGTAGTGTTAAGCGGATGAGATTCTTTGATTCCCCCTAGACAGGACACTAATCCATCGCAGGTTAGGTCCCAGCTGACGCTGGTACTCATTTACCTACCCCGGAAGGACGTAAAGCTGATTTGGCTTAGGAGGAAAAGAAGATCACACAAATATTCAAATCTCGGCAAAGTGCCGGGATCGAACTGGGGACCTTATGGTTGGACAGCATTGATCTTACCAACTGCTCCGACCACGCCCGGCGCCCCACAAAAGGCTTTAGTAAAGGTTTTATTAGTGTGTGATTTGTAAAATAATTTTTTAGTATTAAATTTTTTTTAAAGAATGTACGGATTGGTAAATATCCACAACTATTCACCTCAGTGTAGGTGCCTAGCGATAGATATTCACCTCGCAACATCACGGCTCGGTAAATATCCACAACTATTCACCTCAGTGTAGGTGCCTAGCGATAGATATTCACCTCGCCACATCACGGCTCGGTAAATATCCACAACTATTCACCTCAGTATTGGTGCCTAGCGATAGATATTCACCTCGCCACTTCACGGCTCAGTAAATATCCACAACTGTTCAACTCGGTGACGGTGCCTAGCGATAGATATTCACCTTGCCACTTCACGGTTCAGTAAATATCCTTAGTCCTTCACCTTAGTGTTGTTGCGTAGTTATAGATATGCTCCTCGCCACTTGACGGCTCAGTAAATATTCACAACTATTCACCTCAGTGTCGGTGCCTAGCGATAGATATTCACTTCGTCACATCACGGCTCGGTAAATATCCACAGTTGTTCACCTCAGTGTTGGTGCCTAGTGATAGATATTCACCTCCTCACTTCACGGCTCGATAAATATCTATCACTATTCATTTCAACCTCGGTGAATAATTTACTATTTTACGTACAATCACGGTATGACTTATGGTAGTTAGTGTAGTTACAAGTTTCCTTAGAAGGCGTCAAGTTACGTTTTAAAGCTACGGTATCTTGCAGAACTAGGTTCTGTTAAAGACGTCAACGAAATGTGTCCTTTGTTTCAAATTTAAAGTTTCTATTTTAAGGTGGTCATCCACTCAAATCATATTTTTCTCCAAAATCAAACTTTTCAGAAAGTTATTAATATTTTCTAAATACTAATTAATCATAAATGATGATTAAAGCACTAACATTTGAACACCCAGTTGCCATGGAAAGGATGCAAGTCTTTAATGGGTCCTAAAATGGTGCCTCCACTGGAAAAACTATTTGGCCCAAATAAAACCCCCCAATGACACAAGATTGTTTTTTGCACATCAGACTTGTATGTATCTGTACATTGAACCTCAGAAAAAATTAGAAAGAATTGCACTTTGTTGCTAAGCAAAAATCGTTTAATTTTAAATTTGCCAAAAATCTGGGTTTTTTTAATACAAACGCCTGCTATTTCAGCTTCAAAATCAAAGGCCAGAGTGGCAAAATTGGAGTTTGTTGCACAGTAAAACACTTGGCACAAGTCTCCAACCACAAATGTTTGCCGATTGTAAAAGTACGAGCTTAAATTGTTTTTGTGCTGGTAAACTGTTGCATTTCTTACCCAGTTCTGAATTACCAGGGGTAATAAAAAAATTGCAACTGCCATGTTTTACCATTTTTTCAAAATATTTTAAATGTATTTTAGAGACATGAAGGAAAACAAAAAAAAACATATCATTCAAGTTTTTCATACTTTAAGAATGATGGCACTAATAATGGTTATAAATATCGATTTAGCACAAAAACCAATACGATTTTTGAACCAAATTTACTCAGCAGCAAAACTCATAGATATTTTTTTGGGGAAACGTTTGCTCGCCGCCACAAATACAATATTATAAGACAACTCTTTTTCTTTATAAAAGTGTATTTTTTTTGGAAACAGTTGTCAAATCTAGGCCAAAACTACTGGATTTTTGTTAGTAACTTTGCCCGAGCCTTCATTCACCTCAAGTCATTTGCAATGCATCACGGGATATTTCAAATATTTTTGCGCGGGAAAGTCCCCTTCCCTAAAGATTTTTTTTTTTTAATAAGTCTCAGACCAACCTACCAATCTGCTCTAAAAAGTACCCAAATGCTTTTTCCTTTTGATCAAACTTACCAAAAAGAAGAGTACTGCAGGCGAGACGTTGCAAATTTGCTCTTATGGCTTCTTGTCCATGAACGACACATTGTCAACCGATCGAAATATGCAGACCAACAATGTTGGCAAATTCACAGTGCCAATAAACTTTTCTTCAATATTGGCAAGATTTAAGCCTTCTCAGCCCTTCATGATGAGCTCAGGCACCAGCAAATGGCAAAAACACACAAAAATAACATATTATTTTGTGTTTTGAAATTTGAAACCACTCTTCTGAAAATTAATTGAATTTTGGCGTGTACTGTCACGTGAACAACTTTTATGTGACATCATCCCAATATGCTTTGCCCAGCCCCCGGTTTATTTCGCGGGAGGAATAACAGTTTGAATATACCCTACCTCTATCCCCTAAAAGCCCTTTTTCATACATTCCTTTGTGACCACCTTAAAACTGCAAGGTGGACAGGTTGTATAAAATGGTTCCAACAGAAACGATTCTGTTTCATTAATCTAGTCTCTTAATTTGCAGATATTTAAAGATTTTGATTTTGGAGAGTATCACTTGGACTCCATACACTTGTCGCAAAGAGGAGTTTTTGAGGCCAGTGGTCAGTACCATTGTGCTTGCGAGGTCCCCTTGCCGTGATTAGCAGAAGGAACGTCACGTGAGATTAATCGATAAGGACTAGGTTCTTGGCCTTCTGTTCGAAATAAAAAGAAACTCACACAGTACCAGCCGAGTCGTACTATGGTTGCAGAGTTGCATAATCATGCACAACTGTTTTGAAAAAAATAATAGATGTAACTAAAACGAAAGGTCAAGCATCAATTGTCATGTCTATTGCGGAAAGAGAGTTTGAGTGTATTTTTACAGACTGAGCAACCAAGACTGAAATATCGTTTGTATGACTCTTATTTTCCGGTGATCTATTCCATGTCAATCCCACGGAAAAGACGGACAGTTTCGGAAAGCTTTAGACCGGCTTAACAAAGGGTATACGCAAAGCGTACATAAGGTTACTGCCTCTTTTTTTCTGCATGTTGTTCTTATGCCGTGGGGGGGGGACTACAACAAGAATTCCGTGTTTCGCATTGCTTTATTTTACTACAGAGTATTCGATCGCCCTTGTGGAAAACACAAACTTGCGTAACCATAAGACCATATTTTATGTTCTTCTTCAATTTAAGTTACTAGAAATAAAAACAGAATTAAGAACAATTAAAGACTGAAAAGATCACCAAAAACTTTTTAAAAAAAACAATGGGCGTCGGAAAAATTTACTTAGAACTTCTTATAAAAAAGGATGTACTTGCAGTACAAACCAAGAAAACATGCATCAGGTTGCAGAGAAGTGTGTTTTAGTGTTTTTTTTAAAGTGGTTTCAGTTTTTCAGTGTTTAGCAGTAAGTCTATCTATCACCAGCTGTTTCTCTTACACCGTACAATTGTGAATATATATAATATATAAATTATATTAAGATGTTATATATCTTTTGAGCAATTTGTTGTGGAAAGCAAACCTAATTTTAACACAAAATAATGTGTTATTTACTAAAAGGCACGAGAGTTTTGTTATGGCCTTCCTTTGTTTCCGTAAGTTTCTATGCTAATAAAGCTAAAGTAAATGTGAACCATAAATTGATTAATACGAAGTCAAATACCTTTTTGTCATGTTGTAACAGTAACTTATGGATAAGAAGAACAAAACTCTGCTTTGTGCTTTTCCTAATAGCTACCGAATATAATCTCTAACTGCTTTAGGTTATCGGTTCGCAGCAGACAGAAACATGACAAACTATCTAAAAGTGAACTGTCGTGTTTTTTAACACTTCTTCAAAAACGTATTTCTTGAAAATTAAACTAAACATTATAAATTCGATCTTCTACAATTGTCCTACAATTTCACACAAAACTAAACAAATACTAATTGTTGACAAGCATTCGTTTGTTTTACAAGACTAGTTTATAGTCTGGCTGCCTTCTGCTAGAATTTATTTAATACTTGTAACTAACAAGGACATAATTTGAATAGTAAGTACCCTCTATGGGCAAGTCCTACATACCATTATATTTTTTCAAATTCCTAAAACAGTTTCTAATAATTGCAGTAGAAATCTTCTGTCAGGTTGCTACTAGCAACAGGCCATGAAATCCCTAATTATAAGATAACTTCTATAATAATGCGGTCCTACTGTTCCTCTTGTACAGAAGTGCAGGTCCATACGCTTAAATTTTGCTCTAGGAGGAGGGGGTGTGAACAAATTATTTGGGATCACGCCCCAACATGAGGTCATTTTCAAGTTCCATGTAAAACTAACTCTGGACTTAAGGTGAACTTTGTAAACCTGTGTACAAGCCTGATCCCTAACCCACCCCCTCCAGTGTACAAGCCTGAAAAAATATTCAGTCACCAAGACAATTTGGAATAAAAAGCGATAGTATAATACTTTGTGCATTACTGTGCATATACAGCAGCGGTTTTGTCAAAGTGTTGCAGATAAACTGCGGCACAAAAAGGACTTTTTTTACAATTTTAGCGATTAATTTTAATAAATTGGTTCAAATCCGCATCGAGAATGACACTGAAAACAAAATACAGTAAAAATCCGCGTATTAGAACCTGAATATTTAGAGTTGATCGAAACAGATTTTTGCTTTAAAAAATCTTTAGTTAAACCAAGGTTCAAGAAAAGAGCAATTAAATGAGCAGAACAGGGGAAAATGTCAATTTTAGATAACAATCTACATTCAGCTGTTTCAACTTGTAAAATATACAGCACCACAACTGATAAGCACCTAATTTAAGATCTGAACCTGAAAACTGAAGTTTTTTTGCAGTGAGGGCCTAAAACTGAACTAATTATCCCGACAGGCCTGGTTCCTCAAAACCTGGGCCCAGTTGTTCAAAAGCCAGTTAGCACTAACCTAGGGTTAAATATTTAACCCATGATCTTGTTTCCAATCTTACAAAGAGAATTTTTTGCTGTAATTTTGAGATTAACAAGATATTTCCTAGCAAAATTCAAACATTATTCATAAATAACCGTTTACCTTTTCTTAAAGAAGAAATTCCAGTTTGCTTAACCCAGGGTTAGACTTAACCAGCCTTTGAACAACTGCGACCTGATTGGTACTATCCCTGGATTGAATTTTTAACTCATGTTCTTGTTTCCGACCATATAGCTTGCTTTGGGCTGAAATTTTGGACTAAACATGATTATTAGTAAACTGCATAGTATTTTATAAGCATCATCAAGCTTAACTTATGAAAAAAAATAGTCTTTGAATTTTTTCGTAATCCAGGATTAAGTTAATTGGATGATTGTGGATCCAGGATCTGGTTCTTAAAATCCAGGTTCTTATACGCAGTTTCTACAGTATAAATAAATCTTGTTACCCAACCCAAATGTGATAATGAGCTTTGACTAAACTCAACATGATTTAAGCCCTGCTACTTAATGACATGACTTGGGTCATGACATTTACTTTAATCTCTATTTCAACTAATTCCTTTTAAACTTTTAGATTCTTTTTAATATAACTTGTGAGGAGGTGGTTTTACTCCAATGAGGTCGAAAAGCATGTCTCATTATGCCTCGACACCTTCTAGATTTTCAGTTCCTTTCAGCCGTAAGCGAGCAAAATCCTCAAATATCAGGTCATCATCTTCAACCATCTTCTCTGGCCCACTATTTACAAAACAAAGTCATTAACTTGCATTTTATTCACATTATTGTCATGACCAAAACTTGTGTTTTGGTTGGTCAAAAAGTGTGTCTTAATTGGTCAGTAAATGTGTTTTGACTGGTCAACAAGTGTGTTTTGATAAGTCAGTAAATGTGTTTTGAAAGTGCAACAAAGTGCAAAAGTGACGTCAGTTGCAGCCTGCGAATACAGCCAACTTTCATCGTTCACCGAGGTTTCGCGAGAGAGGCGACTGCCTTTCACAATCAGAAACTCCATTCTGATAACCTCAATCTGTCCTAAATCTGGTCGGGTTCGCTGATTGGACAGCTCGATAATTTCCATAATTATGATCCCAAATATGCAATTGTTTGCAATACACCATTTTGAAACAGGTGTAAAAATCACGACAAGTTAGAAATCGTTACGCCCACTTGATAATTTGAGATGGAAGTTATCAGTATGGAATTTCTGGTCGTAAAATGCGTCATACTTGTCATCTCTGTCGCGAAACCTGTGAGCTATGAAGGATGGCTGTATTCGCGTTTCGTATATTGTCTCCTTTTTGTATAAGTAACTATGCTTTTCATCGCTTGGTGAAAACCTTAGCAAAGTTTATAAGAATTCGTGAGCAGTGAAATACTTTTTCATTGATCTGCTCTCAAATTCTCCCAAACGTTAGCCTTGGTTTCCTGCAAGCTTTGAAAGGACAAAGAACATGTTTTATTTCATATACAAAGTACCTAAATTAGAATTGAAGTGTTAAAAGCAATGAGGAAAACAACTCGGAATGAAAGAACACCAAGGTTCTACGAGTCTTGAAAAAATGTTATCATCTTAAATCCAGGTTGAGAAAACATTACCATTATCATCGCCATCGCCATCATCGTTTTCATCATCGCAATCAGCATCATTTTCATCATCGCCATCACCATCATTGCCATAACCATTACTATCACTGCCATCACCATTATCATCATTGCTATCATCATTATCATCATCGCTATCATCATTTTCATCATCACCATCATTTTAATCATCGCCATCACCATAACTGCCATAACTTTTATTATCACTGCCACCATCATTATCATCACCATCAACATCAACATCCTTTATATCGTCGCCATCACCATCATTTTCATCATTGCCATCACCATCATTTTTATCATTGCCATTACCATCATTTTCATCATCAACATCACCATCTATGCCATAACCTTTATTATCATCGCCATCAACATAATTTTAATTGTTATCACCATTGTTATCACTGCCATCACCATTATCAACATCGCCATCACCATTATCAACATCGCCATCACCATTATCAACATCGCCATTACCATTATCATCATCGTCATCACCATCACCATTATCATCATCGCCATCACCATTATCATCATCGGCATCACTATTAGCGTCAACACCATCACCATTATCATCATCATCATCACCATCACCATTATCATCATCGCCATCACCATTACCATCGCCATCACCATTATCATCGCCATCACCATTATCATCGCCATCACCATTATCATCGCCATCACCACTATCATCGCCATCACCATTACCATCATCGCCATCACCATTATCATCATCGCCATCACCATTATCATCCCCATCACCATTATCATCATCCCCATCACCATCAACATTATCATCATCACCATTGCCATCGCCATCACCATTATCACCATCGCCATCACCACTATCACCATTGCCATCACCACTATCATCATCGCCATCACCACTATCATCACCATCAACCTTATCATCATCGCCATCAACAATATCATCATTACCTCATCATTATCATCATCGCTATCACCATTACCACGACCATCACCATCATCAACGTAAAAAGCTACTATAGTTTTTACTCACTCAGTATCAAATGCAATTAGATTGTGATCAACAGCAGGTTCTTCTGCAAATAATGTAGTTTAAAATTAGTGTTAGTTACCGGTTTTGAACTAAAAATTAACTGCTCTCTTTTTTATCTATTTTTGAGTTTTCTTTGTAGTAAAATGTAGAAACGATCGGCATCAGTAATTCCAAATTTATAAAAAAAATTACAAAACCCTATAAGTGACCGTATTGTTTTAGAAATAATAACTTTTTACTTTAGCGGCTTGTTTTCAATAAACTTGTTTTGACGTTACATACACGCTATTTTTTATAAGAATACGCTTTATAAGAATGTTCAAGATGAAATTGGCCAAAAAGTTAAAAATGTCTTAAGAATATTGCCATCTT
>JAOTRI020019350.1:0-18679 GCA_028564885.2 Zoanthus sanctaehelenae | reverse complement strand
AAAAGTTCTAACTTTACTTTGGTTAACTTCAAACATGCGTCCCACGCTAATCCTGGGGCTGTGTAGTACCAAGCGGGGTCTAACCCGTAATTCTCACTGCAAACTTTTCTGAAATTCTCAAAGACATCAGCCAATAGAAGTACATCCAGCTTCATATAAAAATCGTGGTAATCTCTCATAGTCTTCATATTGAGCGTCTTCCACACTAACTGTGCATGTTCGTAATCTTCATCTGAAATGTGTTCATCTTTAAGAGTTGAGTAGAATGCTTCCTTCGGTGGAAGTTGAGTTTCATTTAGTTTCTCATAACTGTCGAACCAATCATAGGAAAATACACCTTTTCTAAGCGCTAACTGAATATATTCACTGAAGAACTTTTTTGTCTCAACTAGGTTAACATCACATTTACCAGAATTTGTTATATTACCAACTAATTTATCGAGACTTGCTGCCATGAATTTTTGAGAATCAACGAACCTTAATTCTCTCTTCACTTGCCTTTCTTTGCCTGTCTTTTTGTCCTTGAACGTGTCTACTACAACTTCTTTCGTAAAAGAGATGTACTTCTCTTCGTTATACGGAATACATTTGATTTCACCTTCACTAGCACCGAGATTCTTGATGAATAAATGACTGTCGTAACCAGCCAAATTATGGAAGAAGACCGGAAAGAACTTCGGAATCTGATAATGAAGATTACAGTTGCTGTGAGAAGCTCCTCGATATTTTCCGGAAAGGTGACAATGATCTATCACCTTATCTTCACCTAATTTATCACCACAGATGTGACAATGTTTAGCTCGTTTGAATTTGATCACATCATTCTTTCTCATCTTGCAAGGTTTGGCGAATTTAAATTCATCGTAAATTCTCTGAATGTCAACTTCCAAGTTATCTACAAATATCTGCGCTACATCATCATCTGGGGATTGGGCTGTATATATCGCAGGATCTTTCTTGTATATCTTATCATCTGAACATTTTATGTGATAACAAAAGCCTGAGGGTCGATGCTTCTGATATTTGTTGGTGTAACTCGTCTCGCTATTGGGCTTGCATCCATCTATTTTCTCCGTGAAGCACTCGAAATCAGCGTAAACGACGAATGGTACGGTCATTTTCTTGTTATAATTCTTAAAAGTCAGATACTCTGGATTACCGTCTTTGTCTTGTGGCATTTCAATCTTGATTTCTTCATTGTTGTCGCAGTATTCTTGATGTTTTCGCAAGGATTCTTCTGTCTGGAAGTGATTTAAGCATCTACAGCAGATGAAACGTTTTCCTTTATGATCATTAACCTGAGAGGATAATAGTCTACTCAAGTTCTTAATCCAGCAATAATGATTGGTCTCTTCGTTCTTTAAAAAAAGTAAATCAATCTCTTCTCCTTCCCTTTTCTTACTTGTCCTTAGAGGGTAAACTCCGCCAGAAGGGGTTAATCCGAATACACTAATTCTGTAAGGATTTTGTCGTTCGAACTTGCCTATATCTTTCAACTGAAGTGGGAATTCAATTCCTGTCCAGTTGAACTTCTCTGAGTCTTCTCTCATTTGCTTGGTTAATCTTTGCGGATTTTTGTCCTTAGGAAATACGGCTGATGTTACCGCCCATTTGAAGCATTCATTGTCATTCTCATTCTTGACGTTGATGATTGCCTTCTTTGATTCTATATTTTTCGGTAGAGGAATATACGAACTGCCAGAAAGAGGTTCAAATGGATCGATTTCGATGTCTAAATATTCAACCCTATCAAAGATCCAGCCAGATCCGCTTTGTTGAAATTTATCTATTCTATTAGATAAGTACTCTTCGAGTTCATTGAACAACATATAGACATTGGTTTCTTCATAAACTATTTCTGCTTTCGTTCGGAAATATGCTACAACATAATCGCGTTTATTAGTCTCTATATTCTCTTTCTTAAATGTACACACGAGTATAAGATTTAGCTTGATTGGTTTATTTTGTCTATTTATGAGCTCGATTACTCCAGGTCTTGCATCTCTCATGAATATCTTCGGAAATGGTGTCTCTCGACCATCTATTCGGTGAGTTTTTAATGTTCCTTCCAACGCTGTTTGGCGTTCTCTTGGATTGTGCCTTTTGTACCTTTCGAAAATCTCGTTTACCTTCTTCTTTAATCTTTCGACGCGTTTGTTCACGGGTTTTTTTATAGCTGGTGGTACATAGGATTCAATCCACTCAGCAAACTTGTCGATTTCTTTTCGTATCGGCTTGGAAACTTTATTTAAAGATTTAGGTTTCGATCTTACAGGAGCAGTTGGTTTTAAGATAGGCACATTGATTTCAGGAATTGGAGAATCAAGAATGTTTGGACGTCCAACTCGGCGTTCTCGTTGACGCTGTACCAGTGCTCTTCGTTCTTCAGATTGCTTTCGTGCAAGTTCTCGGCGATTCATTGTTTATTACTACAAAATGATCTTCAAGTCTTTATCCAATTTTTGTGAAATCATCATTCGTATTTTCTCGAATGATGGACCTTAATTGGGCATTACGTCATATTCATTAGGCGGCACGCTAAATGCATCTTTTTATATAAAATCTCGCGCATGCGCAGAAGAAATGTGCCAGAACCCGCACTTTACATATCTCACTTCATTAGAACTTTTGTTATCCAAGGTTTTCTCAGGGTACGCTTTCTAGCTCCGATTTTCTTTAACGGAAAACATTTATTGTACAGTGACGTAAAACTATCAAGAAAACTACTATAGGCATAACACAGGGGTCATTAGAATTTAGAACAGTATCCCAGTTACGCCGCTGTAGCTCTTATCTAAACGCTTCCATGTTAGAAACAGATTTTTCACGGTAAGTAACCCAAGTATATTTAGCGCTACAGTCAAGGTTATTAGAAAGAATAAAAAAAACAGGCAAATGATCAGAAATATCTGAGAACAAAAGCCCGCTTTCACAATAGCTATCAAAACAATTAACAAAAATGTTATCAAGTAGTGTTGCAGTGTGAGAAGTAATTCTTGAAGGCCTCGTAATTAAAAGAAAAAACATTTTAGCATACATAATATCCAATAATTAGGACGTTATTTGATGGCACTGGTGCTTCATTAAATCGCCTAGCAACGCGCATATCTTGTTATTTTTGGAAATAGTTTGAAGTAGGATGACTAATTCCGTGCAAAATTCACGGGCGTCCTGCTCTTGTGGTCTGTAAATGACGCCCACAGTAATATTTTTTAAGTCTCTTCGAATAATTTCAACAAACACAGATTCTGCAGAATTATTCGAAAAACTTAGATCAGATCGAGGAATAAATTCAATATCGCCTTTTAAGTACAACCCAACACCTCCCCCTGTGCGACCCTTCGATGCTCATGAATAAGATTATAACCAGGAATATCACAAAAATAAAAAGAATCAGTCAGCCACGTTTCACTGTTTCCAATAATAGAAAAATTGAATTTTATAGCTGACAACAAAGTAGCAACTTTATCAAAATTGCCAGATAAGCTTCTAGTGTTTAAATTCAGAAGAGATAACTGCTTTTCTGAATAAAAATTTGCAACATCATCATTAAATTTATCTTCAATATAATATTCGCATTTAAAGCTTTTAATAGCTCAAAGAAATTAGCACCAGGGTCGTTATAATCACACAGGCTTAAGCGATTGATTGCATTTTCAGAGAGCAATGGATTAAACTTGAGGCTAGCCAATCTATCCTGGTTGTAGTGAATAATGCCATTTTGCTGTTCATAGAGCGCGTGCTGAAAATCTTCAACTGAAAGATGGCAAAATGGCAAAACATAGTTAAAATCAATAAAACTTCCTTGAGTACTCATCTCGCCAATCTACGAAGGTCATTGATTCCCTCTTACTCTTTATAACCAACCGATCCAAGACAAAGTAAGCCATTTTACCGGCTTCTCTTGCTTCTTTCATCTTCCCTATCTGGCCCTCACGTTTGAGTCGTGTAGCCCTTACCAAGTCTTCGGCAAAGTGCATTTTGTGCACTTCATTGTTGAAACACAGATATACAGTTTGGATACTATTTCGAGAAAAAATCCATAAAAGTATGTGGAAAAAACCTCCCCCACCCCACTGCTTCAGTCTTCTAATGGTATTTCCCAGTTATGTTAAGATAATTTCTTTATTTCACACTAGTTAGCCCGAGTAAACGCCTACAGGTGCCTAGTTGCATTTGTTTTGTTTAACAAAATACGGAACCCGCTAGCTTTATCTATATTTCAGATTTTGAATACCATAACTGAAGAAGTGTTGGAACACGATGGGACGTTCAAAAGTTTAATAGACCAGTGTTATTACATTAAAGATAGGTTTACAGGAGGTAAGCAAACCTACTTTTTCATCTGCTTTACATTTAGCTTTAGGCGCGTAATTTTTGTAGTTCAACGAACAGTGAAACAAAAACGTCACCACTTTAAAATATTTTAAAATTACGTGCTGGCAGAACAATAAATTTGAATGCATTAAAAGTACGTATGTGTATTGTTTATTCACAATTTCATCTACCATGGATTAAAGCACTTTTTGGCTTTTGAACAACTGAGCCATATCTAGACATAATCAACCGTAGCTGTTAACGAAAATTCTATAGAAACTGCTGACTGATTTCTTGTTTGCAGCTTCGACTGATTATGAGGAAAAAAAAGATACTGTTGGCATTCTAGGACATAGCCAATCCGCTGTACTTAAAACAACCTAAGAATTTGGTTATGGTTTTGATGAATTTGAGAGGAAAAATGCAACAAGACATCTGAACAGACATAACTATAATGCTGCTGAAAAAAAATAGCAAAACAGTTACTGTTGATAAGCATTCAAGGCATTGCAATGTTACGAGATGTTGTAAAATGTAGTGGCAAAACCCAAATATTTAAAAAATATTTGACTTTAGTATGATCCTACTCTCTCTTTTGTAAGATTCTTTTAAAACTGAAAATTAAGTTATTAAGCCTAGTATTTGTTAAGACCTTTTATTTTTATCAAGTTGCTGTGCCGTTTTCTTGCAGGTGACGAGAAGTTGTTTTTCATTATCCACAATGTAGACGGAGCAATGTTAAGATCGCGAAAGGTACAACTGTTTGGGGGTTCAGAAAATTGTTTGCAGACGTTGTAGGTATCAGCACTCAGCAGCTGAAGTATTATAAAAAACTTTGTCCAACCTTTACTACATTAGAAAGTAGCATTGTTGGCGAGTAAGATCTAAAAAATAGTCGTAGATTAAAAAACTTTCACGAGCCCTAGAGCGAGTGCAATTAGTGTTTTTTAAAAAAACTTTAATTACTCGTGTTTATTTAATCCAAAAGTTACACAAGAAAAATTGTGTGAATACCTATACTTCCCCAAATCAGGGCTTTCAGAATGCTTTGAAGTAAATAGTTACTCCAACAAAGTAGGCGGCTGTGAACGAAGATGAACCGGATGTGATACCCATCATCCCAAAAAAACAAAGTTCTTGAAATTAAAGCTAAATCTCACAAGTATCTGGACGTTTGGATAGCACCTAATCTAAATCTTCATATTTTCCCTTCAGAATATTAGCAGGCTATAATAAGTGTCATGTTTACATTACGTTTGTATATACTGAGATAGTATAACTCGTTGCTTCTGGGATAATCCCACAGAAAACAAAGAACGCTCCCTATTCACTGCCATTATCACCACCGAAATGAGACTTGTTTTTAATGTACATTCCCAGATTTTGATTTAGAAGTCCTGGCTATCAATGTGTCTATTTCATGTTTTTGGGTTCTTTCTAACTATGATCGCTCTACGGTTGCTACTTGTGCCGTTCGATGTATTTTCTCACTAACTTTTCTATTTTAAAATATACAATACAGCAATGTTTTATGGTGCAAACAAAAAGAAAAAGACGAGAAATATAACACAGGATGAAAACAAACTTAAACGATATTGTTTTAACTGCTACTGAGTTTTTCTCTCCAGTAATTCGGCGCACGAAAGACATTACTGAGCTGTACCATGACGTTTCAGTTTAATAAATGCATATTATTCATGGCTAGAAAACAAGATTAAAAACAGCGGAAAAACTGCGCGCAGGCTAAAGTTTTTTTGAAACCAAGAAAAATACTTTCACTCCTGATGCATTTGCTATTGCAGCATATTTATTCGAATCAATTTCTGATTGATGGGTTCATGAATCGTAAAAGCCCTACGAAGTAGCTTCAAGTAAAGGAAGCGAACAGTTATCGCACGGATGAATCAGAGGGGAAGCTAAGAAAACGCATTGCAATTCAATGAGTGTGACTTTCAAAAAAAAGTAAAACCTGAGCAATGGAAAGAAAACAATTGATTCCAAGTAAAATAGAAGAATCTATTTTACTTTTACTTTTACAATTTTAATCTGCAAAGGTTGTAACCATTTAGGTGAACGCGCCATCATTTGACAAAATCGCCGAATTGTTGGACTTTTTATACCTCGCATAATGAAAAAGTAGCTGGCGGATACTGAAAGCTCTGCCAAATGCGATGAATCATGCAACCTACCCAGTAAGAATTGTAGCCAGGGCCTCCACGGGTAATCAAAAGTCATCCAAAGTCTTTATTTTGTTTTTTTGCAGATTTAAAGCCTTAAATGGGTCTTGAATTTGTTAAAATTTAATTTTTAGGGCTTCAAAGGGATATATTTGTTGTACGAATGAAAATGAGCTTTTTTGCAGCCAAATTTCTGGCTTTCGCGTTTTTTATCAGCATTGATTTGAGTACGCCAGACCATTCCGCAATATTGTATATTTTTGTGAAGATGTGATCTTGCTTTTTATACAAAGTGACATTAGCAACAGTATCACTAAAAAAAATTTCCGATTCTTTCAGTATTGAAAAATTGGAACTACACACTTTTTACTTTTGACATTAAAAATTCTTAAGGTCTTAAGTTACCCCGCTGTAAGCTGCTCTGTGTAGCGATTGTTGTTTCATTGGTTTGTGTTAGAGTATGAGTTGGGATGTAACTATAATAAACAAAGGGTACCCAAGTAGACATGCATTGGACTATAAGACTAGATGTCAATGACTACCTTGTTTCTGTTGTTGCTGTTTTCAGGCCCAGACGATACTTAGCCTTTTGGCAGAAGTACCATCAATCTACGTCATTGCTACGATAGATCACATCAACGCTCCGCTAAGTATGTAAAAGTTGTTTTACTATGCCATACAGAAAGCTCCTTCACGTTTTTGCAATTTCGGAAACCAAATAAAGGTTCTTTGTCGTTATTAATGTTTTTCCCAGATGCAGATTCGGGTTCAATTCCTTAATCGTGCATATTGTCCAAGTTTTGTCTCAAGGGGATTTTCTGTCGGTATTTCGATTGTTCTCGGTCTCCTCCATTTATAGTCAGCACTAACAGATATTAGTATAAACCGACTAATGGTCTAAAACGCTTCCTGCATTTTGATTGGCTACTCTACCAGATATCTAATTGTGGTACCCTACTTGTGGAGAAAAGATGGCGGATCAAAATAGTAATGAGTCCTGTTTTCCTATATCAAAGGATTTCGTCGATAATTTAAGTTGTACAAGAGATACAGGAAACAAGAAATATTAGTGATAAAACAGACGTTTTTATGCATCTAGCGCTGTTCTCAAGGTTACATAATAAAAGATAAAATAGCGGTTTGTGAAATGCTTAAGTTGAAACGATTTCCGTAACAAAATACTTAGCTACTTTTTAATCACGTTAGCACGAATAGAATCTGACCTGTGTATTCAGTGCTGGTTTGAGAACCTTAATAAACAGCATGTCATTGACAATGCAGTCACATTTCTTCATTTCTTGATAACACTAAAACAGGCTAAGAAACTTCGTAACGCAGTTTCATTTACTCTTATTGTTTGCAGTATGGGATCAGACAAAATGTAGTCGCTTCAACTGGCTGTGGTATGACGTCACTACGTTTGAGGCATATCTCGAAGAAACGTCATACGAAAACTCTTTGTTGGTGCAGCAATCAGGGAGTGCGTTGGCTCTCAGTTCACTCACTCATGTCATGAGAAGCTTAACTGACAATGCAAAGGGAATATTTCTACTTGTTGCAAAGTATCAGTTGGAAGAGAAAAATAACTCTACCTACCTTGGTAGGTACAGCGTAGAGTAGATAATGTTTTTAGCACTAAGAATAATAATGATATATTTGGTGTGTCTTACATTTTCTACGTTTGAAAGCAAAAGTTGGATTTGGTTGAAGACCTAACGCAAGGCAGGTGGTAGCTTTTGACTTTTCGTGGTATTTTTCTTAAAACATAACAAGAAGGTAAAATTTTGCTCAAGTTTTTACTTGCTCACCAACATAACCATAGAAAATCTTTCA
The DNA here is from genome assembly GCA_028564885.2 of Zoanthus sanctaehelenae. Classification (NCBI taxonomy): domain Eukaryota; kingdom Metazoa; phylum Cnidaria; class Anthozoa; order Zoantharia; family Zoanthidae; genus Zoanthus; species Zoanthus sanctaehelenae. The sequence goes on along the minus strand of JAOTRI020019350.1, from coordinate 10,352 downwards.
CCTATTTGAAAGCACAATAAAGTTTCCTATTGCCACCTTAAAATCTAAGTACTTTGTTTAATTTCAGGCCTTTCATTCCAAGATTGTTACAATAAATGTAGAGAAAAATTCTTGGTGAACAGCGAACCGTCACTACGAGCTCAGCTGACCGAGTTTACAGACCATAAACTGGTAAAATCTAAAAAGGTAAGTTGTCGAATTCGGACCCAGGTATTTTCCAAGCTTGGTTGGGAAATGTTTTCTTAGGCTTTGCGTAGTTTTCACTACTTTTGGAATTCCTTGAAAATGCATGAATTTGTAAATTTTCTTCAGCGATCTGGAATTTTGCAAAAGAATCTTGAACTGTTTAATGAACAAACCAAAACCTGCAGTAGCATCTGTTTTATGGTTTTATTATTTTTTTGGTATTTATGTACACTTAATTTCCGGATTTTATTTTTATGGTGATTATTCGCGCATTTTACTTTGGCTTTTAGGCTGAAGAAGAACAGCAGAGAATTTTGTTTGCTGTTTGTTTGAAGATCTGTCACTTGGTATTCATCAAGAAGAAAACAATGATATTTTCATTGTGTGTGTGAAAAACAACATTTTTCGTTGATTTTTCATTGTTATCAAATGTTCCTACATTTACTGTGTTTTGATTCCAGTCCCCTCTCAATCACCTGTGACTGAGATATACTAGTAAGTCACAACCAATGATTTATGCTAACAATCAAAAAATTATAATACTTTGGCAAGTAACGCCTCAGAATGTAATTGTTTTTGTGTCTGTAGGGTCACGACGGTGTAGAGTATCTTCAAATTCCAGTTGATGCTGCCACACTTCAGTATTTCGTAGAACAATCTGAGGAAATTTGAGACAATGGAAGCGATGACCAAATTTGTGTTCCATTTAGAATCACAGAAGCATATTAAGAGGAGGCTCATATGACTACCTGACCACTAGAAAACAAATCGATATTATCGATTTTGTGACAATGAAGGGGCCAGAATTAATTCAAAATAAGACAGTTGGACTTCAAAACTGGCTGACGAAAGTTAAACAGTGATTTTTGACTCTATAGACCTGCGTTAAAGTTAATATTTATATAACATTTAAGTAAAAAAAACAAAACAGTATTCGTCTTGTAAAGGTAAATAGAGGTTTATTTAAAATCATCACTCACTGAAAATTGTATCTTCTCTAGTGAGTCATAGGCCGACGACTTCTCTCCTTTAAAAACACTAGGTTTATAGTAATTCAACTTTGTAAATTTTCCAAATAAATAGCATGCTTTCTTTTATTAAAAAATGGCCAGACAAACATTCAGTAGGCCAAAAACGAAAAGTAAAAATATTGTAAATCCAAAAATATGCAATGAACTAAGGAAGTAAAGCACTGCAGTTAAACTGCATATATTCATTTGTTCAAACCTTTCCCATATATTGTTTTCAGTACTGTGTTTCTTTCTATTTGATCTGTGTTTTCATCACGTGAACTTACAAATATTTTGCTTTACCAACACTTCCTTCCATCTGAAGGTTGATTCCAGAGCACAACTTACTGCCTCCATATAAAACTGGTTGGCACTGATACATTAATCCTTTTTCTTATTCTCCTCTTCAAGCTCATACTTTGCGTCATCTATAAGAAAGCTTACAAAAGAGAAAGAATCTTTAATCCAGTTCATGCTTTAATATAACGGAAGTGGTAAGCGAAAAGAGTTAAAAATTCGACACGTAGGAGTATTTTTGACAAAATTTGAGGTGTTTCCACATTTTATGAAACGCTGTTTGAGGTGTTCAATGTATCTGCTCAATCAAAACCAAAACAAAGTAAACGAAGAAACAAAATTGCAGAAACGTTTACGCTAATTAAGATCACATTTCTAAACCATGGGCACGAGTATGATTTCATTTGTTTTAACTTGATGAATTATTAATGAGTTGTCATCTTCATTTTGTTATATTGTCGTACCAAAGTTGTTAGAGTGGACTGGTTAGGAAACTCGGCAAAGTACAAAGAAGATTAGAACGTTTCTTTGTTTCATGTCGCGTGCAGGGTCACGGTTAGGATCTTTTGTTCCTGATGTGATGTTCATTACTCTATTGGCCGTTTGCTTGTTTAGATCACAAAGCCTTCTGTAGTTTGTGCACCGTCACGATTAGGATCTTTTGTTCCTGTTGTGATGCTCATTAGTCTATTGGCCGTTTGCTCGTTTAGATCACAAAGCCTTCTGTAGTTTGTGCACCGTCACGGTTAGAATCTTTTGTTCCTGATGTGATGCTTATTAATCTATTGGCCGTTTGCTTGTTTAGATCACAAAGCCTTCTGTAGTTTGTGAAGGGTCAATGTCATATTTCAATAGGGAAAAGGAGAACAATAACAACAAAGAAAGTCATCAAGTTTCCAAACCATTCGTCCCTACTAACTCTGGTCGTACAATTACAAGTGTGATCCGGTCTTACATAAGAACAAGCATAAACAAATGGAATATTTTCTCTTTGCTTACTTATACCTATATCAAGTGTAAACCAGCCTTTAGGCTTACAAATATTTGAAACTATGTATTAAAAGAAACTTTATTGCAAAATTTTATTAAACTATATAAATTAGTCTTACCTGTACCAAAAGTAGCAGAAAGGAGCAGTGCCCAGGTGCCATAATGAATGTGCATCGAACGTCCACAAGATAGGCGGGAAATCTCCTATCTGTGAGCGAAGATTCTATTGTTTAACTTAAATCTATGCAGTATAGTGCCAAATGTAATGAAATGCAAACGAAACAACTTAAAAAAAACTCAGAAATATGCGATTTCCGAAACGGAGCTATAAAATTTTTTAAAGTAAGATTACTAGTCCATATAGTATATATATAGTGCAAAGTTTGAACTTGTTCAAATTTTTGGTTTTCGATTACAAAGAATGACATTGGTTACTGTCATCTTATTGACTGTTGTTGATGACGTATATGTAGATATTATGTAGATATGGATGAAGAATATGATAACTATGCAGATGATTCGTAACGATGCAAACAATAGTTAGATGATGACATTGATGGTAAACTTCTATTTTGTCTATTTGTTCTGTTCAACTGTACGAGTTTAGAATAAAAGCTTTACTAGCCAGTTGCAAGAAAAAACCCAGGTAGAACAGAGGAATGCAATTGGTGATAATAGTTACTGAAAAGGAGGGCGGGGGGGCAGACTATCATAATAACAATGGCCCTGTAATATTGGTGGGGTTCGATACAAAGTTATATAAAGCACGAAAAATCTAATAAAGAAGGTTGACAAACCGTATATTTTTAACATTATAAAACAACTTGTCGAGCAAAAGAACTTTAAATAGATTTGGTAGGTGGGTTGGTTGGTTTGGCTGATTGACGTATGTTAATGTCAAATTGCAACACGCACCTCTAATCCCATGAGAAGAAATACGGATACTGTTGTCAGGGCGCACTTCCACACATAAGGTTGCTCACGTCTGTTCTGTGTTGAAAATTCAGTGCGTTGTGTTATTCGAACGTTTTGTCTAATAAGCAATTTGTTTCGGCACTAACTGATTGCATGATTTTACTTCCTTTTTACAAGAAAACTGTGACATGTAAGTGAAAAAGGAACATTTAAGTTTAAAGACAAATTCTATCTACATTTGATTAGAAGAAAAGCAATAATTTTTATAATAGTATGAAGATATGAATCTCAAACTACCTTGATACACCAAGAGAGCCAACCGGTAATGTTAACTAGCCCTGCAAAAAAAAAATTACTTAATAAATTAGTAATGTTAACCGAGAGTCAAAGATTTTTCGTGCACATTCGTTGTATATTAAAGTTGGCGAGTCCAGTTAAATGTTGAAGCTCTGAACCTTCCAATACCCTGATTTGTCCCGGCTTTTGGTTATACTTAGACTATTGTATAGATTATTTCACCAAATTTTTAGAAGCTTTATAATTTGCTCATTTTAATGTTAATGATAACATCTTTCTTTAGCTCCTAGCTAGCTAAGCTAAGTCTTTATCAGCCAAAAGGTCCATCAAGTCAACGTATGGTCTCTGCAGTGTTAAGTGAATGACAGTCTTGGACTCCCCTTTGGACGGGACACAAATCCATCGCAGATCAGCTCCCAGTAGACGCTGATATTCATTTTTCTACCCCGGAAGTTAGTTTAAACAAAAGAGGTCACCAAAATAAATAAAAAAATCGGCAGAGCTAGAGATCAAACCGGGTTCTTTTTTGTCAGACTGAAGGCACAAAGAAATCTTGCCCGCCACCCTTAGTTCAATCCCAGTCGGTTATCAATACCCAAATTCTTCTAACAAAATACATACAAATAAGGGATTTGGTAATGAGAATTGATCAAACAAAGCAAACTACTGGAGTAAGTGAATGAACGCTGGAAAAACCTTTTAACTTACCTACGGCGACGTTAGCTTTTATATTGTATCCATAATCAAATTTCCACAGACTGAGATACGCCACGTGGCAGCAAAAAAGCGCCATTGCAATAAAAGCAAATAACCATGTTCTGAAAGAAACATCGATAACATTGTAAAATTATTAATACAACTTTTAAGTTACCCACTAAGACAGGGTTTTTCGTTTTAGTTCTATTACCTAAAAACAAAAAAAAAACTCAACCAAATAGGGTTTTGTGAAACTTATTTTGAATTAACAACAACCAGCTTCGCGTTAAAACCGGCGCCATAACGACTTTGGTTAGCACATTAACTTTTTTTGTGGAACTTTTCTCTCTTGCAAAACTATATACATAGTGACAAAATAATATGGTGACAATTCCCGCTTGCGTCGAGTCCCTTTTAGGTTTAGATTTGTAAGCACAGAAGCAGAAAAGCTACAGTATGCCTCATTGACCAAGCAGAAAAATTTTGAATTTGTCAGATGTACACTAAAGCTACTAGTTTTTTTCTAGCAGAAAGTGAAAGGCGCGAGTACACTATTTTGTAATAGTGACAATACTGTTGTACTTTAGGTATTTTATAAAACGGGGTATTGCGGTGGATAGCGATAAGTCAAAGAGCAGTAGTGCGGCCTAAGCGCAACAACGCAACAGGTAAGGTGATGTATTGCGGACACTAACGAATCACAATAGATCTCGACCGCTGAGCATGAATATTGTGTATACCAAAATGCCGGTTACATCCTTAAATCTACTCTCAATACGGTATGTACTTTTTACAAACCGCTGATTGTATGTATCGCATGTTGGCTGTCAGTGACATGCGAAGATTCCACTATGTTCCTAATAGGAGGCTACATCAGTTCAGTACTTCCTTCGCTCGAAGGAAATTGTTATAACAGTAAAAACGTTTCAGGGAAAAGGTTGCTTTGTTTTTCCAACATTTTAACTATTTCTACTCAAATGCTTTGCGTGTGGCAGGAAGAATTGAAATAGGTCCGTAATAAAAATTCCGTGCTCTCCAGACTTATATAGAGGAATAACTCTAGCAATTTTTAATTGGTGTGTAACTTTACCTGAATTTATGGACAGATTAATAACCCAAGCAAGTAGATGAGAAATAATTAACAATTATTCCAAGAGCGCGCGTTGAATATGAGATGGTAAATAGCCAACGAGGGGCGTAGCGCCGAGTTGGCTATAATCATCTCATATGGAATAATTATTTTAAATTTCATGAGTTTTCCAAACTTTTCGATACTTGAAAATAGCAAAAATCTTTTAATAAATTGAGAAACAAGATCTTTTTGTTAGTTTCCATATATGGTCATTCGGTATATGTGCTGATAACCGAGATTGAGTGAACCAATCAGAACACTAGAAACGCAATATTGGAGAATGAAAAATTAAATTTATCCTCATGTAACGAGGCAGATGTTAAGGAAAACTGAACACAGCCTGGATAGTGGTTTGTATCTTATGGTTTCTTTTTGAACCGCCGCCTTGTTATCCTAATCAGTACCAGCTGCCTACTGTGCAGGGGCCTCGGGTTTGATTCCCCGACGGTCCAACTCTAAGATTCTTAAAATAATTGAGAAGCTGCTGCTTTTGCTCTAACATAAGAAAATGGTTAGGCCTTTGTGTCTTCTCGGATAGAGACGTTAAACCGTAAGCCCGGTCTCCCGCCCCTATCGGATGACTTAAAAGAACCCAAACACATCTATCGTTGAGATTAGTGCGGTGTAATCCCGATGTTGTGTGGTCTGTATCTTCTAATGCTACTGACAGCATTATTAATATATATAAATATTTGTGAACCGCTGTCCTGACAATCTAAGGTCTCCTAACTGTCAGCTTTGTACCTGCAAAACGCATTTGAACATATATGGGTGAATATACAAATAGCGACACCGAACTACTAATTGCTCTTTTTTTAATGAAAAAAACAATACATGCCGTGAGTGGGAATCGAACCCGCGTCCCCTGGTTACTATTCAGGTGTGCTAACCACTGCACCATCACGACAACCCTGCTGGCATCAGAGCAATCAATGAGGTTTAGCAATTAGCCACGGTGTTCCCCTCTCACGGCTGACATTGTTTTTTTCATTCAAAAAAAGGGGGAGTTAGTAGGTCGCCGTTGCTATTTGTATATTCATCCATAAACTATTTGTATAGCAAAGCCTTGTGTATCCTTTAGATCCTATTAGCTAGTGACTTCATTGTTGGAATGCCAGCCTCTTTGATACATTAACAATTATTCTAAGATCGCGGTTTGAATATGACATGGTAGATAGGCAACGAGGAGCATGGCGCTGAGTTTACTATAATCATCTCATATCCAACCAGGGCGAATGGAATAATTGTTTTATTAAATATCTTGAGCTTTCCGAACCCTTCAATACTTGAAAATAACAAGAAACTTTTAATAAAGTAATAACCGATATTTTTTGTTAGTTTCTATATATGGTCATTCGGTATATGAGCTTATAACCGAGATTGATCATGAGTGAACCAATCAGATCGCTAGAAACGCAATATTCGAAGATGAAATATTAATAAATATTATTTGTTATAAATTAGCTGGTAGCCGGTGAATCATTCTCGAATTATCCGATGTTTGTCACGTGTTCATGAATGTAAAAACGCCAGGGAACCCTGTACTATATGAATTAATCTATATTTATCGAATATTCTTCCTACCTTGGGCAGACGTGACTGACGCAGTTGGTAAAAATTTATTTCTTTTTTATTTATTTATTTATTTATTAGATTTGTCACTCAAACATAACAGATAATAAAGTGCAGAATCGAAATAATGAGGCGTGACAGGAAGTAGTAACAGGACAAAGTCCGAATTGACAACTATCATCTTTAAATAAAAACCATTGGAAATAATATATAAAGAATAAGTCCATTCAAATCCATAGATAAAATATAAAAAATACATGAGACGTACTAGGTTCAAATATTACACGATGGAAGACAAAGTAGAACTGGAAAATGTATGAAGAAGCTTAAATTATTAAATTAATTAATTGATTAATTAAATTAATTATGGCGTTCAGTAAGATTGCAAAATACTTACATAGTGATCTGAAAGCAGCTTTTTTAGAGTTTTGTATTTACAGTTTTTAAAGTTCTTGGGGAAGTTAACAACTCGTGGAGAAAAGGAGTATCTAAAATAGTTCTGTTTATGGTCTACCTTTATCTTAAAATTATTTTGGTCAAAATTGTGTGTTGCACAAACACTTGTGGCTGAATTGAAAAAGTTACTACAATTAGTTGGCATGGTACCAGATGTGAACGTGTGGAAAAGAAGAATTTCTCTGAGTTCCCTACGGTATTCTTGCGGTAGCAAGTTTAGTGAAATAAACCTGTCCATATAGAAGATGTCCCTAGGAGGGTAATTTAGGATGAATTTGGTTGCACGCCTTTGGACATTCTCATTTAGTGCTCGGTGTTTGATGGAGTAAGGCGACCACAAGCAGGAACAGTATTCAAGTTGAGGTTTGACCATGAGACAGAATAACAGTTTCCTGATCTTAACATCGTCAACGTCTCGACAGACAGGTTTGGTTTGCCCAAGAGTCCTGTTGGCTTTTGAAATAGTTCTATATATTTACCCCATTGAAGGTCACACTTAACAGTAATTCCTAAATTCTTGGTGTGTTTTACACATTCAAGATGCTGTCCGCCAAGGTCGTAAATTTGAACACAGCTGAGAATTTTCTTCCCAGAGATATAGAGAGTCTTACATTTAGAGGCACTGAAGGTCATATGGTTGTCAGAGCTCCATTTCCGTAGCCTATCCAGATCTTGTTGGAGGTAGATGTTAGAATCAGGAGTGTCAAGAGATCTATAAAGCTTAAAGTCATCAGCAAATAAAGCTATAGGGTTAAACCAGAGGCGGTGATGAGTGCGAGTCTTATTAGGTAGGTTATAGGCGAAAACCAGGAACAATAGTGGACCTAGTATGGAACTCTGTGCGACCCCTGATCATGTAACTGGTGACCAGTCTGAATATGCAACCTCAAGTGCTACACGTTGATATCTGTCAGACAGGTAACTTTGGTACCACTTAAGGAGGCAGCCAGAAATCCCAAAACTCGAGAGTTTCGATATCAGTAGGTGATGAAGGACTTTATCAAACGCATTTCTTCCAGATTGCTGGTACAGATCCTTGTGAGAGGGACTTATTCAACAAACGACACAGACAAAGTGATATTGCAGCGGCTGTAGTCTTTAGAAGTCTTCCTGGGATGTTTGTCAGGTCCGCATGACTTATTTGGATCAAGATTTATTAGAACATCTTGTACGTCAGAAACAGATAAAACGACGTCTGATAATGGTTGACCAGAGTAGGAGTCCTGGAAGTCCACGTGCTTGTTTTTAGGTGTAAATACAGAATGAAAAAAAAAAGAATTGATCATGTTAGCTCCGCTAGTTCTATCCGTTACAATTTTTTGTTTGTCCCGTAGGAAGTTAGGTCTTGATTTCAGGGTAGTTGAAGATTTGACTAACGACGAGAAACGTTTATGATTGTGAAGAACAGTGTCACTAAGCTTCTGGGAAATATCTTTTTTCTTTTGAAACGTCAAATTTTTTGTCGCACGGCGGAGATCGTTGAATTTCACAATATCCTCAGGTTTCCCAGGTGAACGGGCTTTCTTTGTTTGACGGTTTTTCTTTTTAATCTGACGCAACAGTTCTGAGTCGAGCCATGGATGGTCGAAAGTGTTTTTAACTCAACGAGTCGGCACTTGATCAGAAACGGCCGACAAAAAAAGGTCGCACCAGTTTGACAAAGAGGCGTCGATATCGTTCTCAAGAAAGGCCAAGTCGTAAGGGGTGTTATTGAGGGCCTCATTAAGACCAACCCAGTTTGCCTCTTGTAGTTAAAGACAAAGCGCTTTGTAATAGCTTTCTCTGGAATATTTAAATCCAGAATAAAGCTTATACGTTTGTGATCAGTGATCTCTGCTTTCCTACCACAAGGTCCCCAGTTCAATCCCGGCACTTCGCTGAGATTAAAATATTTTTGTGACCTTCTTTTCCGCCCAAGCCAACTCAGCTTTTCATTCTTCCTGGGTAGGTAAATGAGTACCAGCATGTGCTGGGACCAAACCTTCAATGGATTAGTGTCCCGTCCAAGGGAAGTCAAAGACTCTCACCGCTTAACACTATACCGAAACCGGAGATAAGCACCAGCCCCATGGCCATGGGCCACTAGGCTCGTAAAAGAATTTAGCTAAAAGCAGAATTCCTAAAAACGTTTTACGAAATCTTTCATTGTTTTACAAATTTGTGACTCCTCCACTTTTAAAATGCCTTACCTCCATTGCCAATGTCCTCCCCCGAATACCCTGTAGATAAAGAAAAATATAAATATAATTGTTATAGAGAGACAAAGACTGGCCTGGTTGAAGGTTAAAAAGGTAGTGCAGCGAAAGAAGTTAAAATTATGTCAATATTTTTTGACAAAGTGATAAATCAATACTATTAATATTTATGACAGTAAAATCGAGTCACACGATTAAATACTTAGAAGAAACAAGAAAAACGTAAGTACAACAATTATTAAATTTCTTAAATTGCATGCATCTAAACATAGTTGTTGTATTTTCTTTCATTGCAGTTGTTTTTGTAAATCACTTTCTTTGCTTGCAGCTCCAATATGAAACTCTACACAGTAGTGAAAATCAATCTCACAAGGAAAGATTTTAACTGTATCTTTGGAATTAACAAGGTTTTTCCTAAAAAAACTCAAACAATATTCATAAATAACCGTTTGCCTTGTTTTAAAGAAGAAATTCCTGTTTGAATCTTTGCTTAACCCAGGGTTAAACTTAACCAGCCTTTGAATAACTAGGCCCAGTTCTTACTAACTTAACCCAGGGTTAAACTTAACCAGCCTTTGAACAACTGGGCCCAGTTCTTACTAACTT